>JBBPSA010000029.1:0-20961 GCA_038093355.1 Boletus calvinii | reverse complement strand
CAATTCTGCTCTTGTCAAGAGAAAAAAGCTTGGAAGGACATCCCAACTTGACATTCTCCTTTTCTGGGAGGATCTCCTTGATGACTCTGGCCACAGTGGACTTCCCTAGACTTTAGAGTCATTATCCTGTTGAAAGATGATGCTCTTCTCAGAAATCCCAGAATTCAGCATGCTGGGAAGCAGATTCATAACCAAAGTGGTTCCTGAATACCAAGAGCAAGCAGTTTATCTGATTTATTATTGCTCTACTGTAACTTTCCAATCTCTTTAAAATGGCTCAACATTGGGACACTTATTTGAGCCACTGTAAACACATTTCTTATATGTCTAAACTTGGCTTCACCTTTCCATGCCAAGCATGACTCAATGGTTAAACCCTTTCCCTATCTATACAGCCTTATTTAATCTCCACTTCTTCCATTCCAAGGCTGTGCTTATCTCCTATCTCTGACTTATCATAGCAACTCATCTTAACTTCCAATCAATAGCAATAGTCTCTTATCTACATCACCAGATCTAGTGTACACATGTACAAACAACTGTAGTAGTATGTAAAGGCCAAAGATGTTGCCAGAAAGCCAGAATGGGATAGTCCAAGCAAGATAGGCTTAACCCTTATCTCTCATTCATTATCTTGCCTACAGCTCTTTAGTGGATAGTGACAAGTGTTTCATCTCTCCTACACTCCTCTAGCTAAATCAGTAATACAGTCCTTCATCAGATAGCTTGCTTGGTTATTTCAGCCATCAGATCATTGTTCTTATCTATGTTTCTAAAAAAATCAAAGTTATTATCATCATGAAGAGGGGCAGCATAAGTAACCTGTTTTCTTGCCTCCAAGATACAAAGCATGGGAGTGGATATGATAGGGGGTGGATTGCTCAGACTACACATTTTATGTCCTCCTCTCAAGTCAAATGCAATCTATGGCCTTTTGTGGTGATCTATTATGCATTCCAATCAACTATTCTGCCTTTCTGACTGTTTGTTGTATATTCCAACCATCCACACACTATATGTACTTAGTTATTTAATGAACTTCAACACCAGGCCACATGGCTCAGGCTGCTCAGCATATGCAGCCAGCAACCATTCAGCACTCTCTGAAACAACCCTATAAGCAACTAGGCCTTAGGTTATCTCAACTAGAATACTAACAAGTGACTGGAGCTGAATGAGTCTACTTTAGAGGGGAAACTCCAAGAGAATCAAGCTAAGAATGTCAGTCAATTCCATGGGACTCTATATACTACTCTACTGTATATACATGTGTGTGTCAGATCTACCAATACTGTCTGTGAATGGCATATCAGAATAAGAGAAATGATGTGACCACATGTCTGTGGCAGAATGGAAGAGAAGCATAAATATGTATGAGGAGCATGATGTGGCAAAACAGCCATACATAGCATGGGAATGAACTATCAAGATAAAGTTAAGTTTAATAGAATAAGGTTTAAGGCAAACACATGTTTGTGAAATAAATGTGGTGTGAATGGCATGAGTTAAGTGAGTTCTCATAGAAATACTCCTCATGGTTTGAAGTCTAAAGATAAGATTAGAAGAAAGCATGAAAACTTGATAAGTCTGTTAAATTGGGTGTCCTATGGTAGGGCCATAACACTACCCCCCTTCTAAAGATTGACTTCCAGCTGATCAAAAGGAAGGCAGTGAGAATTTATTTGAGTCAATGGCTCCAGCTGCTTTTGAAAGAGCAGAAGGAAATCTGCTGGATCAATGGAAAGGACTTAAGGCTTCCATTGCTTTATCAAGATTGGATTTTGGTTCCCATGTGTGATCTGAGTTATTGTAGCCCTTCCAATGAACAAGGTATTCAAGTTCTCCCATTTGTTGCTTCTATCTTCAGTCACATATACCAGTTCCAGCTGATACATTAATTGCCCCTCCATTCATTCATGGTATGGCTTTATTCATGAGATGTTTACTATTGGATGAATCTGCATAGATCTTGGTAGTTGTAGTTTTATGGCATTGGGGCCTGCCAAGCCAATGATTTTATATGGTCCAAGCCATCTTTCCAATAGTATGGGACAAGCATGTCAACTGCAAGTTCTCCATAGTAAGTCAAACTTGTTGACCAATATCATAATTCAGCACTGCCAAGCAATGTTTATTGGCATTGAGTGTCATCCACTCTTTAGCCATTTCTAAGTTTTTTCTCATGCTTTCTGGTGTGCCTTCTATATCAGATGTAAATTGTTGAGTAGCTGGTGCTCTATCTGTAGCAAGGGATTCTATTTCCATGCAAGACATGTAAGACTGTGTTGCTTCGAAGGATGTAACTTTGGTTGAGGTGTGTTTTTTACTGTTTATGGAAAACTGAGCAATGGCCTACTCTACCTATTGATCTTGTTTTTCAAAGCAATAAATTCAGAGGAACTTCTGGACCTTCTTATTTACTATTTCTGACTCACCATCCATTTGCAGATGGAAAGACATGGATAGTTTAGTTGAAATGCCCAGGGCTTTGTTGATTCCCTGCATGACCTATGCAGCAAACTGTGGACTGCAATCTGACATGATTGAGCATGGGAGTTCATGCTGTTTCCATATGTTATTCATAAATAACTTGGCCATTTCTAGGGCCAAGCATGTTTTAGTGCAAGGGATTGATTCAACTTCTTTGGAGAACTGATCAACAGCTGTTAAGATTGCATCATATCCATGGGAAAGGGGAAGGTTGGTAATGGGATCTGCTGGGATATGTTCCCGCAGTAATATTGGTGGTTGAAGTGGTGGAAGGAGGCAAGCTGGGGCCATTTTAGATCTCTTGAAACATCAACATGTATTGCATCTAGTGGCATATTCCTTGGTGGTTGTGGCCATCCCAGGCCAGTAATAGTTGCACTGCAACAAATCTAAAATCTTCTCATAATCAGGGTGTCTGGCTACAGAGGTATTGTGGTATTTTTAGTGACTTCCATCTATAATAAATTACTTTCAGGCATGTACAGTCTGCCATATTGGTCATATAACATGCCATCATGTTCTTCACAAATGATGTTCTTTTTGCATAGCCTTTGTATGTCTCCTTCTGACAATAGGCAAGTGGCATTAAAATTTTTTTGTTCTATAATATCCCCTTTATCTATAATCAAGATGGTTGTTCTAATCTTGTCTGGGGTAATGACAACAATTCCTTTGTTATCGTCTTTATCCCTCAGCATGATCTTCTCTTCTAGAGAGTGCATTAGGTTTTTCCATGAATGGGCTGGACTTGTAGCATCAGACCATATCAAATCAGGATAGATATTGAGTCCAATGTACTTGGTGCCAATTAAGGTCTTGCCTTTGCATAAACCACTGTAAGTTTGTGTGGTCATTTCATATTTCAAATTGGTGTCTAGCACCTTCCAGATAGTGGTGCCACTATTTCAGGGCTTGGATTACCGAAAGCATCTCTTTATCTATGATTGGATAATTTCATTCCTATGGCATTATGGAGTGATAGGAGAAGGCAACTAGGTGCCAAACTCCATCTTTCTCAGTAGATAAAACTGCCCCTATAGTGAAGTCACTTGCATCGCATTCAAGGTGGAATTTATAGTCAATATCTGGGACTATCAATATTGGTGCTGTGGTAAAATGGAGTTTAGGCATATTGAATGCTACTTGTTGGGCTTCTTTTCAACAGAAAGGGTTTTCCTCCTTAGTTAGATCATAGTGGGGTCTAGCCACCTTTGTGTAATCTTTTATGAAGAAGTTTGCCAATCCAAGGAAGCTCTGGACTCCTTTAACCATTTTTGGCTCTGGCCATTCCAAGATTGCTGCTACTTTTTCTTGATCCATCTTAATCCCATCATATTCAACTATTGTGCCTAGGAAGTTGACTTCTATGATGTGGAACATGCACTTTTCAGATTTTATGAATAGATCATTTTCTTCAAGGCATTTGAGCACTTCCAGAACAATTGCATTGTGCTCTGCCTGGTTTTCTGTTTTTGTGAAGATCATCAGATCATCAATGTATACCACTACTATGTTGTCCATGTCTGTGAAGATTTCATTTATCATTGCTTGGAAGTTGCATAGCTCAAAATACATAACTAGGGGTTTAAATGATCTGCAGAAGCAGGTGAACACTGCCTTCTATTCATCATTTTCCTTGATGCAGACATTGTTGTAGCCCTATCTGAGATCCATTTTTGTAAATAATTTAGCTCCTTGGAGCTTATCGACCAGCTGTGCAATCAAGGGCAGTAAGTAATTGTTTTTGACTGTATTGGTTTAGGTAACAGTAATCCTATACCATCCATTTCTTCCCATCCTTCTTGGAAATGAAAAATATCAGTGATGTCTGCAATAATTTAGAAGGTCATATATACCCCTTTTTTAATTGGTCATCAAGAAAGGCTATGACCACTTCTTGCTTTTGTGGGAATAGAGGAATGATGTGGCCTTTTTTGGATTTAAACATGTCTTTGAGATCTATTGCATGATCTCAGGGTTTTCTGAGCAGCATGTGTTCTGACTCTTTTTGGAGAATACTTAAAGATATTTATGATATTCCTTTGGAACTAGCTCTTTAGGAGTTTTTTCTCTAGGTTTTTCCTGTTGCACTTCAAGTGCATATATTGTCTCATAAACTTGATACTGAATGTTGTACTCCTCTTTGTTGAGAGGAGCCATGAATGCTGACTTTGGCTGGAGCATATGGCAATGTCTTGGACAGCATGTCATTTTTACCATTTCCATCCAATCAATATCTGAATTGTGGTGTTTTAGCCAAGAGAATCCTGGGATGAATGTGTTCTTTCCTAGATTCATGACTTCTGCTGTGATCTTCTCACAATGTCCTTGGTATTCAACAATCGATTCTTTGGAGTGGGTGATACATCCAGCAGAGTTCCTTGTTCTGTCCACATTATATACAGGAATAGGATTGCATAAGGATGAGAGTGGCAACTTGTGCTTCTCTGCCCATGCATTGTTAATAAAGATTGTGTTTGCACCCAAGTCAAGAAGCATGTGAATTTTGGTGAAGTTATTTCAGTTGCTAGCTGGAGTGATCTGTATAGATAGATATATTTCTCATGTGGATAGGACACTGTGCACATATGCATCTTCTGGAATTTCTTTTATTTTTTTATTGTCTTTTGTATAGGAATTATGCCCAGGTTTAACATCCCTGGCAAGCCCACTAGAGGACCTCTCTGACAGCAAGTTATAAGATGAAATTTTATTATTATTATTCATAGAATCCCTATCTTCTTCAGTTTCTTCTACAGACAGAATGTTATATCTATTATTGTTCCTTGCACACCCAGATTGGTGCTTGGAACTTAGGCTTTTCCCACCTTGTTGGTAATTGTTTCATAATCCTTAAACTAAGCTCTCACTTTGTCCAAGGTCATTCCTTGGATGGACTTGGACCAATCTTGGCCCTTGCCCTTCTTTTCTTTGGTGCTTTTACCCTCATTCCAGGAGGTGGCAGTGGGTTCTTTGGCAGCTTATGCCTCCCTTCTGCCCTTTCCATGGCAGGAACAATGCTTTGTGTCCTCTGCTAAGAAATTTGCATTCACTGCACTACAGCTTTATTTTCTTGCATTCTTTGATGGAATGTTCCCCACTGCAGTTGAAGCATTTGTTATTGCTACTCTAGGTGGCATCAATTTCCATGGCATTAGGGTCTCTTATCTTAGCCCTTTTTGCCATTCCAGATTTGATGAAATTTAGGAGCTGCTTTCTGCTTCCTGCCTGCTTGAGGTCTTTCTTGAAGTTATCTACATCTGTGTAGCAATCCTTTTCTAAAATTAGCCTTTTAACAATTTGTTGATTGGTGTTTTGTTCCAAAAGCTCAATGAGCCAGTTCTCTGGGTACTCTGCCAGAGCTCCTTTGATTTGTGGATCAGAAGTTTCCCTCAATCAGAGTTGTAAACTTATGCCAGGTTCATGACTTTTCCCCAATTATTTCATTCAGCTGTGCATATGCAAATGTGCCAGCCTCTTCACCTACCATTCTGAAAGCATGGCATAGATTCTGGCTGCCCCTCAAAGAACAGCAGCATTTTCATCTTGCCATGCTCAGATGTGTGTCCACCATTCTTTGAATTTCTTACCCCTGGAACCATCATATGTTCCAGGGTCTGTAAAATTTTTTGATAATTTTGGTAACTTTGGTGTTGCTGTCCTTGAGCTCAATTCAGATCCTACAGCATGAAGTTGAGCAATTGTCTGGCTTATGACTGCCAATTCTCCATTCTGTTTGATTAGTTCAACTTTGAGCTGAACATTCTTTGCATTTGCTGCATCCAGCACATCTTTTTATAGCTCCAAGAGGTTTCTTAGAGCTATGAACATGTTTCTTTCTGTTTGAGACTATCCTGGTGTGTTGATGATGGCCATCAGACTGGCCTCAAGTTCTTGGGGAAGGGAAGTCATATTATATTTTAAAAGGATGTGAGAAAACTATTTTCTTGGTTTTCTCAAAGTTGCCCTTGGGCATAAGACTCTCTTTGTAATTACTGGGGTGGGATTGTTGTCTTCCCACTTGCAGATCTTGCGCTTGTACTGCTTATAAATCCTCTTTTTCCTCAGAGCTTCCTCCTGCTCTAATTGCTCTTCTCACCTCCTTTTGGACCTTTCCAAAATATTTTGTATACCATTAGGTACATACAGTCTTGGTGCTGGCAGTTCTGGGTGGAGGTCTTCTTTCAACCACTGGTCTAGGCTTGGCCCTTATAGAAGACATTGGGAAGATATGGTACTGGAAGATGGTGGTGGCAGGGGGTCATTGTTGGAATCATACTTTGCTTTTGGAAGAGCTGATACTGATGGGAATGACAGCCACAGATGGATTGCCTATCATTATGGCATGGGTGACATTTTGGGCTGGGCTGTGTGGGAATAGGTAATCTCTATCTAAGTTCTGTGTAAAGTTGAAGTGAAAAGGAAATAAATTCTCTTCTAAAAGATGCAAGAATCATGTTGCAGAGGAAAGAGAAGTGTTGACTTCTTCACACTCTAGGCCCAGTGGAACTACTCCTACCACTGCCTGTTCCTGAACTCCTCCTAGTGCTCTTTTACAGAGAGTGCTGTTCCATGAATTAAACCGATCCTTGCTATATAAGGGTGGTTGAGGTGCTCTACATTGAGAGTGGGGCTGGCACCAGCATGTGCTTGGAGCAACCTGTAAAAAGCAAAAGGCACTGAGGTGCACTCTTCATATGAGCACCTCTAGTTGCAACATAGAGGAAATGTTTGCAATGAACTGACTTGTGTGCAAACATGGTGGTGAGATAAGATAAGGCATGAAAGTGTAGTGTGATTCTAATGAAACAACCCTATAAGCAACTAGACCTTAGATTATCTCAACTAGAAGACTAACAAGTGACTGGAGCTGAACAATTCTGCCTTTTCCATGGTGTGAACCTTTTTGTATCCTCTGCTGAGGAACTTGCATTCACTGCACTGCAGCATTGTTTTTTTTTTGCTTCTTTAGTGAAGTGATCTCTGCTGCAGTTGAAACATTTACAGTGGCTCAAATAAGTGTCCCAATGTTAAGCCATTTTGAAGAGATTGGAAAGTTATAGCAGAGCAATAATAAATCAGATAAAATGCTTGCAGCATGAATGAAAGTACTTGCTCTTGGCATTCAAGAACCACTGTGGTCATGTGATTTAGTTGCCATGGGAGTGAGGTACAACCATTTCAAAATGATGTGTCATTGGGACACTTATTTGACCTTAAATTACATTATGGATTTTAGTACTTTGTAAGTCCTTTCTTTGCTTGTATCACTGCCTTAAATCTCCTAGGTATACTCTTAATTAGTTTCTGACACATCTCAACCTCTATCTTTCCCCATCCTGCCTCAATTCTCTCCCAGAGCTCCCAAACTCCTCTTGCTGGTCTTTTATAGCTATTGAGTCCTTTCTTGAAATGTTCCCAAAGGTGCTCAATAGGGCTAAGGTCTGGTGACTGTGCTGGCCAGTCAAGGAGCCTAATCCCTTGAGATTTGAACCAGTTTTGAGCTCTTTTGGAGGAGTGTTTAGGATTATTATCCTGTTAAAAGATAATGCTCTCCTTAGGAATCCCAGAATTTACAATGCTGGGAAGCAGATTGTCCTCTAGAATGGACACATATTGCTCAGCATCCACCTCTCCTCCACCTCTGCAAGTATCCCCACTCCATTCCAGCCCATGTATACCCAAACCATCAAGGAACATCCTCCAACTTCACTGTTCCCTGAACCTCCTTGTCTTGTAGAGATTCACCTGCCTTTTTTCACACATACATCCTTCCGTCTGATCCAATCCTGTTGATTTCTGGCTCATCTGACCAAATAACTCTTGTTTATTCCTCCACAGTCCAGTCCTTATACTTGAGAGCAAAGTCCAGCCCTCTCTTTCTATGCTTGGTAAACAAAAGAGGCTTTTTTTTCTTGACCACAGCCTTTAAAGCAGCCTTGAGAACATTGTGAACAGTTTGGGCAGAGATAAAAGAGGACAGGGCAGAGTTGATGAGATGGGTGGCTTGGACACCATTGTCAGCCTTTCCAGTGGTAATACTAGAGACAATTCTTCTCTTATTAAGAGAAGAAAGCTTGGAAGAACATCCTAACTTGACATTCATCTTTTCTGAGAGGATCTCCTTGATGACTCTGGTCACAGTGGACTTCCCTAGACCAGTATGGGATGCAATCTATCTAGCAGAAAGGCCAGATTCAGAGAGAACAAGGATATTGGCTCTAATAGAGGTGGGAATAGACTTCATAGTGTGATGAGATCAATTGAAGTGGGACACAGGGTATTTATATTGCTTAGGATTATGTCATTTACATAATTGCATAGCTTGGTAAGATAGCAACCATCAATAGCTATCAAATGCTTATATTACATATAAGATAATAATTATCAAATATAGAGTCAAATAAGTGTCACAATGATACATTATTTTGAAATGCTTGACCTCACTCCCATGGAAACTAAATCACATGACCAAAGTGGTTCCTGAATGCCAAGAGCAAGTACTTTCATCCATGCTGCAAGCATTTTATCTGATTTATTATTGCTCTGCTATAACTTCTTAATTTTTTCAAAATGGCTCAACAATGGGACACTTATTTGAGCCACTGTAGAAGATTCATAAAAGACTATACAAAGATGGCTAGGCCCCTTCACAACCTAACTAAGGAAAACCCTTTTCATTGAAAAAAGCCCAACAAGGAGTGTTTGACATGCTTAAACTCCACTTTACCATAGTACCAATATGGGCATTTTCAGATATTGATTGCAAATTCTGCCTTGAAAGCAATGCAAATTTCACCAGAGGCAGTTTTATCTATAGAAAAGGAAGAAGTATAGCACCTGGTTTCCTTTTCTTCACACTCCATAATGCCATATAAATAGAACTATCTGATTGTGGATAAAGAAATGCAATTGATAATCCAATCTAAAAGGAGCTAAACACCAATTTGAAATATGAAATGACCACACAAACTTGCAATGGTTGATGCAAAGGCAGGACCTTAACTGATATGCTGGGCACAATACTTATCTAGATTTAATGCAGTCTGGTGTTACAAACCCAGACCTTCTATGGGAAGATCCAACGCACTCTCTAGACAAACAGGTCATGCTGAGGGGATAGAAGATGACAATCAAGGAGTTATTGTCATCACCCTGGATAAGATTAGAATGACCATTCTGATCACAGATGCTAGGGATATTATAAAACAGAAAATATTCAATAGCACTTGCCTGTTATTAAAAGGAGACATACAAAGGCTATGTAAAAAGAACACCATTTGTAAAGAACATGGTGGCATGTTATATGATCAATATGGTAGGCTCTATGTGCCTGAAAGTAACCTATTATATATGGAAGTCATTCAAAAATACCATAACATCCCTGTAGCTGGACACTCCAGTTATGAGAAGACTTTAGATTTGTTGCAGTGCAACTACTATTGGCCCAAGATGGCCACAACAGTAAAAGAATACATTGCTAGATGTGACACATGCCAAAGATTCAAGAGATCTAATATAGCTCCAGCAGGCCTTCTTCATCCACTCAAAACCCTGTTATTACTATAGAAACACATATCAGCTGACTTTATCACAGACCTTCCCTGTTATAAATGGTACATTTTACTACTAAACCATCCCTACACTTTCTACCTTACACTTTCATCCCCCTTCGCACCACTCCCTGAGTGCCTTACATCTAAACTTGGCTTCCCATTTTCCACGCCAAGCATGATCCATAACCCATGACTCATAAGCACAGCCCCTTTAATTTCTGCTTCATGGCTGTGCTTATCTCTTGCTCTGACTCATCCTGACTCCCAGCCAATGGCGTTTTGCACTCTTATCTACATCACCAGATCTAGTATAAACATATACAAATAGTAGTAGTAGTATATAGAGGCCAAAGAAGCCGCCAGAGAACTCCAGTTTAGTTCTCTTGGTCTTTCCCCTGCAAAAGTCCCAAGCAAGATCAACTCAACCTCCTCATCACCTCATTTCCTGATCTCTTATCCATCTTTTAAAAAGTCTCATCCACGGCCCTTTAGTGGGTAGTGACAGAGCATCTTCTCTCCTATGCCTTTCCTGCTAGATCATACACACAGTCCCTAGGGATTGTTTGCTCGGTCATTTCATTCCCCTCATAGCTATGATGTGATCTTGACAGTCATTGATCAGTTTGCAAAAGTTAAATTAATCTATTGCACTAACATATATTTGGCCCTTGACACATTCAAGTTATTTTTAAACAATGTGTGGAAGCAACATGGACTTCCATGTTCTCTCACTTTAAACTGAGGCCAATAGTTTGGCACAGATTATGCAGGAAGTTGACAAAGCCCTCAGCATCTTCACTAAATTATCAATGTCTTTCCACCCTCAGATGGATGGTCAGACAAAATCATGAACAAGGAGGTTCAGAAAATTCTCCAAATATATTATTTTGAAAAACAAGATCAATGGACCAATTGGCTTGCCATTGCTCAATTTTTAATAAATAGTGGAAAACATGCATTGACCAAAGTTGCACCTAGTGTTCTCAGGTCTGGTCTGGTTTGGTTTTTAGGGGCTAATATGGTCAAACCAGACCAGAACCAGTCTTCTCAATTTGGTAGAAACCCAAAAAAGTGGTCCTACACTCCAAAAATTGAGTTGTAACTGGTCCTAGGACCAGTTTTGTAAAAAAAACTGGTATTTCTGTGGAGATCTTGCTTTAACCTTGCAGGATGGAATTCAATACAGACTCTTGACATGAATCTGAGCTCTGGATCATGTGTTTTGGTTCAGGGGTTCCCAAGTTATGAGCATTCTTGGATGCCATGTCATTTTCACAACATGTTATTGAATATTAGTTTAAGAACATCAGGAAAAATATAGAAAAATATAGGAAAATTAGGGGGGATCATCCTATATATGGTAAGTGGGTATAAGCTGGTTGCAACTGATTTAAACCAGTTCATAAAATATTTCAAACTTGAACAGACTACAACCACTCTGGACCAGTTAACTAATCTGGTCCCGCAGTCTTTAAGTGCTCCTGTGACTGGACCTAGAAACACTAGTTGCACCATTTGAGCAACATGGTCTTACATACAGTATGTACCTCACATGGGAATAGAACCCCTTGCTACAGATAGAGCACCAGCCACTCAATAATTCATATCTCATATAGAGGATATACTGGAAACTATGAGAAAAAAACTGAAAATGGCAAAAGAGTGGATGAAGCCAATAAACATTGCTCTGCAGTGCTACATTATGAAATTGGCCAGCAAGTCTGGCTTTCCATGAAGAACTTATGGTTGATACACTTGTCCCATAAACTTGCAGCAAGTTCACTTGGTTTATATATAATCATCAGCTTGGCAGGCCACAATACCATAAAACTCCAACTACAAAGATCCATGCAGATTCAGACAATGAATAGTAGGTGGACCACCTCATGAACTCTTGTTCAAAAGATAAAAAAACTTGAATATCCTGTTTACTAGAAGGGCTACCACAACTCAGATTGTATGTGGAAATCAAAGTCTAATGTTAGCAACATGAAAGAAACCTTGCAAGGTTTCTACCATTCTCATCCCTTTACTCCATGGGCCCTTTTCATGGATCCAGCAGAATTTCTTCTGCTCTTCTAAAAGTGGCCAGAGCTGTTTACTGAAGTATAATCTTGCTGCCTTCCTTTTGATCATCTGAAAGTTGATCCTTAGAAGCTGGATAGTGTTACAGTCCCATAACAGGGACATCACTTCTAACAGACTTATAAATTCTTCTCTTTTAATCTTATTTTATTTCTTCAGACTTTGAACTGTGAGGAGAATTTCTACAAGATTTCACTTATCTCATGCCCCTCATATTTTTTACAACACATGTTTGCCTTATGGCAAACCTTATGCCATCAAAGCTAACTTTATCTTGATAGTTCATTTCCATGCTATACATGGCTGTTCTATGACACATATGCACATCATACATATTCTGCTTCTCTTCCATTCTGCCACTGCTATGTGGTTGCCTCACATTCCTTATCATGATGTGCCTTTCATAGACAGTATCAGCAGATCTGGTATACACATGGCCATATAGTATAATAGTATATAAGAGTTAAGAAATCAACAGACATTCCTAGTCTGGTTTTCTTGGAGTTTTCCCTCTAAAGCAACCTCGTTTAACTCCTTCATTCATTAGTCAAAGTCTAGTTGAGATAGCCTAAGGTATTGATTGCTAAAGGGTTGTTTCAGAATGAAATCCATAGCTGGACCTTCTTAGTCTTTTTAGTTCCAATCTCTTCTCCTTCAGGCTTAAGAAGAGATCTAACATTATGCCCAAACCAGTGAAGATGATGATTAAGAAATCCTCTCATGGTTTCAGATTCAACCATGATGATATAGTCCAGAAATGAAATGAAAGATATGTAAGGGTAATACAGGCTCTTTCCCATCACTACTGCAGTGGCCAAGGTAATCTACTAGTGCATTGGGTGGATAATTTTAAGTGGCTGTGAGGAAATTGAAATCCAGAACAACCTAAGTCCTCAACCAAGTGACTCCAGTAGCAACTGAAAAATAACATTCATAAAAATTTTCAGCCACACTGGCCCAACTTGCCTTTTTTTAAAATTTATGGAATAAAACATATATTATCTAAGAAATCACATACATAATTATTAGTTCAATTAGTCATAATGCATCCAAGTTGTCATTTTGATGTTGTATCTATGTCCACCTCAAATTCAAATCTCTCTATCATTTGTGAGAGGGGCAAAGATGTCTTCTATAAAACACAATGTTTATGGCAGCTGAAAATAGCCAAGGCTTTCCTAAAGCAGGACTGAGACATCATCTGTATTGCAGGCACCAACATGGGCAAGACTAGATCCTTCTGATTGCCACTGCTGCTTTGTTCAACAAATATTTAAATTGTTGTTATCTCACTTAATCAACTTGGCCAATAGAATGTTGAGTGCCTTTAAACAGCCAGAATTTGAAGTATAGCAATCAACACTGATACAGGTAGCCATGAGAATTTTCAAGTGAGCCATCCTTTGATAGATGTAATAATAGTTGACTTACTTTTATTGACTATTAAGGTCATCAAAAATCTAAAATACCATGCAATAATTCTCAATCCAGAGCAATTAATGAAGCCTGAAGGGTGGTTTGAGAAGCAACTCCAGACACCCAACTTGCACTAATAATCATATGTATATGAGATTACTTAGATAATACATATTTTATTCCATAAATTTTTAAAGACCACTGAGGAAGATAAGTTACACTAGTGTGGCTGACGATGTTTACAAATGTTATCTTTCAGCCACTACTATAATTTTTGTTATCTTAGAGCTTACACCCTGGATTCTACCAAGATTATTAACTAATTGATTCAGGATGATATGTATAATTATATCACACCTTATTCTGAAGATTTCTTAGAGCTAGCATATGGAGAACAGTATGCATCTACTACAAATAGTACCATTATTACTATGTATAAACCAGGCACTATGATTCTCAAATAGAATCAGAAGTTTACTTCTCCTATAACTACATATACATATTAGGAGTATGATATGCTTCAGAAGCTGCACATTTATTATTGATTACAGCATTAACTTATCAGAGTTTCCAATATGAAATCACTAATAACAGCCTTTGGTATGCTCATATGCAACTAAAAGATATTTCTTCTTTTAATTCTTCCTAAACTTTCTTGCCATATTAAGGATGTCAATTGGATAAGGCATATGAATATGAATTTCTTGCTTTTACCTCAAGTGCTTCCAATATCCTGAACCTTATTCATACTAATCTATATGAAATACCAACCTTGTCATATTCTCACAATAAATGAAGCATTACTTTTATAGATAATGCTTCAGGCTTTGCTGCCCTTTATTTTCTATAATCTGCAGCAGATACTATTTGGTGCTTTTAAGATCTGGTCATATGGACTAAAGCTCAAACTGGTTATTGGTTATGATTTGTACATTCCAATCAAGGAAGAGAATGTTACAAGAAATATATAGATGAAAATCTTTAGATGTTCCATTTGTCCAGAGGCATAGAGCATTAGACTTCTATGCCTCATAGTCCTCAACAAAATCATTAAGCTGAGTGCTTTAATTGTACCATCTTGAAGAAATCAGAAGCAAAGTGACAGCATGCCTTTTTACCACCTTCTATTTGACCAGATGTGATAGAAATAGCTTAATTGCCAATCAATGTGTTGTCTCAATTGATCACCTTTTATATTTAATTTCTTCTACTTACTTGCAAAGTTGCTATTAGTTAGTCATTGGATTACTGATATATGTTATGCTGGAAACTTGTCCTAATATCGAATAGTTTATAATTAAGATGTCATAGTTCTTTAATTTTTTAGAAAAACATCTGTGGAAAGCACTTTACATTATATAATTACCTTCTAAGTCTGGTTCTATGAAGTACACTAATATGGATTGAGCTGGTGATCTGGAAACTTGTGACTCAACATTAGACTATGCTGTATTTCTAGGCAATGGAATAGTTTCTTGGCTATTCAGGTGATAATGCAAGGTGACACTCACTTTAACTGAAATAGAATATGAATATGTTGGCATAACAGAAGAAGCTAAACAAATATCATGAATTTAGAACCTTTTATCCAGACTAAGATTCACTCTCAGAAGAAAAGTCTGGGAGAGAGAAACAATGAAAGAGGGATATTAATGATGATGATTGTAATAAATCTATAAATAAATAATAATAAACTTATTTTGTATGTTCATAGAAGTGAGTTGATGATATATTGCACTGGGTTATTATATTAAGTCCTTACAAGTAGCTTTATTCCTAGAAATATACTAAAATGGTTATTAAGATGATTGGATTGATATTTCATGTATCCCTACTCTTTCAAAAAGAAGCAATCTGTCTAGCCTCTATTAAATAGAAACATGATGAAATATATTCCTGTTATCATTGGAATTTCTAGCCTTTGTTATATTATATAAGAGTGTGATCCTGTCATTGTGGACAATGGAAATATGATGAAAACAGTTACCTTACTCAGCTGCCAAAAATGAAAACAGAACCTTCCTTAACTCTATGAGAGCAATGTATATTGAGCATTGTGAAATGACTTTGATATAAGTTCTTGTCATATTCAAACCCCAGGAATGCATCAAAATAGATTCCAGTATAATTATAACTTTATTATTTATATTGCTTCCACTTCTTTTCCAGAATCATTACATTATTCTTAGCTTTAGAAGATTGGATGGGAACATAGAAGAGAGTGTTATTAGACCTGGGAATACACTCATAATATTGGATAGCCTTTCAAAATCACTCAAAATAAAGTCATGATCCTCTACTTCTTGACTCTAAGAAAGCAGTAAATATTGAGAATCTTAAATGTATATGGCACTATATATATATAAGCCTAAAAATGAATTGAAAATGGTCTTTAACATAGATATAATGACATTTCATACAATTCATAGATACATATATATTATTTTCAACATCTCTAGAAAGATTGATTTATCTAGCCTTTAAAACACTAGCTGGAAACATTAAGAAGGATTTTTCTACAACTATTGAATCTCAAAAATACAACAGTAACATTAGCTAAGCCCAAATAAAGTGGTTTAATTGAAAATATATACTAACCTAATACTAGATAAAAGAGTATAGAAATGTCTGTGATACACACTAAGGACTGACTTAGTACAGTCAGAACACTATAAGATATGCTGTGATTGCATAGATCAAAAGTGAAGAGTACTTTATATGTAGTGTAGTATATAAGTGCTATAACCCAAATCATTACCATAGTGAATAAAATGTAATGGAAGGTGAAGGAGCCTGTTGGAAAATTGTAGGACATGATAAAATGTAATGAGTAATTTGAAACATATAATTGATGTGAAAGAAGCAACTAGAAGAAATAGCTGTCCATAGTTGAAAAGCAGAGAGTACTCCTACCAGCAATAAGAGAAAGTTGAGGTGGAAACAGTGTGGAGTTTCATAGAGCTAGAAGACAAACATAAGTTGGACTGAAAAGAAGATGAAACAATGTATATCCATAGAATATGAGACCAAGGAAACACATGATTTATACAGATATAGTGAAAAGAAAGACAGCATTGCCAAGGAAAATAATTATAACAGAGATAGAGAAGGCAGCATTGCTCAACAAATAAGGCTGATCTTCTGCATGCTGAGCTTTATGTATATCCAGGTCTGTAAGTTACTGGGGCTGCTTTGGCTTTGTTAATGGCACTCTAGCTCATTTACATCACATATTTCACTAGCAAGGCCAGGGAATTCTGACACAAGATTTTGCTAATTAACATAAGAATTATTTTTAGATATTAATATAATTTCTCATGGCAACAAGGATCCTATTAAATTTAAAGTGAATTATGATTTATTTGGTTCTTTAGTGGTTTGCTAGCTAAAATTGAGACATTGCAATTGGTTCCATAGTTTCCCAGACCTTCAATAATATTGAATGCTAAAAAACTCCATTCACCAGGATCTAGAATCATTTTTCTGAGTCATTTAAATCTTATACATGATCATTAATGGACCTTTCTGTTAGTCAGCCTCAGTGAATAGATTAGACAATCAACTATCCCAAGCTGGACCTAGCCTGAATCCTGTCACTCTACCCCAGGGCAGATTGCAGTATCCAAGTACATTTTGGTGCATGTAACAATGGAAGAAAGGCAATTGTTGGTGGTTTTTGCAGAATCCTGGCTTGTTTGCAAGCTTCAAATATTTAGCTTGAAAGAGAAAAGTGCCCTGGATCTTTATGGTCAAATCACCGAATAATACAATCAGAAATGTACATCTTTCAGTATTATGTGTTGGGCACTAGTCTCACACAAACTCCTAGTTCCCAAGCAATACCATAGACCAACTATTAAATTGCTTGAAATTGCAGTTAGAGCCTGCTCCTGGGTTTTGAGCACAGAAACAAAAGTTGAATAAAGAAAGCAGACATGAAACAATAAAATTGCATTGTCATTATAAACAACCATCTTGCGGTTTTTTAGCAGCTTTTAAAAATGAGAATGGAATAGACAGACAACGGCTAATATATTACTAATGTTCAATGAGAATGACAAATGATAATACAAGCCAGTCTGTCTGTGGAGTGTTTGTAGTATCATATACATGGGTAATGAACATATATACATGCAGTACTGGTTTAGCCTGTGCCATGGTCAGTTTCATCCTGGATTTCAACATTGAAAACTAAGAAAGATAACACTCTCAACCCAGCAATTCATAGGAGAGAATTCATAGTACAACCACAAAAACACTAGACTTTTGATGCAAATTCCAAATGAGTCCACAGCAAGATTTAGATCAGCAACACAGCCTGTCCAACCTACAATGGGTAAGGAGGTGGATAAATTGATGTTTAGTATTATCAGAGCATTAAGTTATACATGAAGAGGGAGGGAGTGCCTATGGTAGGACCTTGTGGAGATTGTATTGGCTCTCACTGCCAACCTTTTGATTAAAGGAAATCAATCTTGCATAAAACACTTTTAAACTGCATTTGATGAATACATAATTTTGCTGGTGGTTCTCATATGCTTTGCTTCATTAAGAGTTCATCAATAATGCACACCTTAGATTATGCAATAAATATATATAATCAAGTTAAGCCTCAAGTATGATGGCTGAGAATGTTTGTTCATGTTGTTTCTTGCAAACCTGCTGGTATGGATCCCACACCACTCTTCTGGATCAGATGTAAACAAAGGAAACCAGATATCATTCTGGCCAGTTCCAGAGTCTCATCTCTCAGAGTCATGTTGCAATAGCTCCAGCTTGGGCTCGAAGTAGTTTGCTTCAGTTTTAATAGAGAAAGTAGAACCATATTGAGAGGGTCTCTTCTTTCCTTGTTTATGCAGTTTGAAGAGTAATAATACTTCATTTCAACTGTTATATAGCTGGACTCTATAGATACACAGTATGATGGATCACCCAAACCTGTAGTTAATAGTAGTGAGAATTGAAGCTGAGGTGAGGCTTGCTGACGCCCAAGCATGCCAGCAGAATAATAGCCGCACTCAAGAAGGTTATGAATGCAAGGAGCTCACTGCCCAGATCTTTCACATTCTTGCTGATGTGGTCATGTACAAGCTGGGGGCCATCAGGCTTCTTGAGGTCGCTAATTGTGCATGCTTTCAAAGGGTAAGGCAGGAACATATTAGACTGCGGGATTGCAGGGAATCGTAACAATACCTCCACCAAGGGAAGGTGAACATGACTTCACCTTGCCTTGTGCCTGTGCATATGCTGTTCTAACCAAGGTATTGCACTGGTTTTCCATCACTACCAAGCATGCCTCACCACCACCGTGCACAATCCATATGAGAGGGGCGAAGAGGCTGACCGCTGGTGTTTGAAGAGTTTTACCCCAGAGCCAGGATAGATTCAAGGTAGGGTCTTCATGACCTGGCCCCCTTGCAATAGCACATGCTGCTCCTCCTCAAGCTCATAGAGCAATTCCTCTGTTCATCATGTCTGAGTGGAAATTCCCTATCAAGAGGGATTGATCTTCTGATTGAGCTGTACCAAGCTTTGAACGCTATACACATCCTTTCTATAGTCTTACACAATGTAGCACTCTGCAAGATTAGAGGGGTTGGAACAGTAAATGTGATAAGGCCATCTTGTGAATACCTGGAATGGTGAAGGGTGTAAGTGTTTCTTGTGCATCTCAGGTTTCGAGCCCCTCAAGCAGGCATTCTGCTGTGGGGGCGCAAGACTTCCCAAGGTTTTTATCCCACCCTCCCATATTGCTCAGATTGTATCACCACCCGACAACGCCAAGGCGATGTGATCAGGGGCTGGAAAGAAGTGTCATCTTAATGCATCATGTGCACTGTCTGCAACACCTCGACAACATTGGATTGTCAATGTGATCATTTCTTTCGTATATCTCCTTGCACATCCATACTTGTTTGTTTGTCAGAGTGCCCAATTCATGCATTGAGTGATCTTGTAAAAGGTCCTCCTCCTCTGATCAATGTGGTTGCTATCGTCGCTCGTGTAGGTCCTGAAAGAAGGACGAAAATGCATGATGAACTCAGCATACCTTTTCTGCCTTTGTTGTTGGCCATGTCCTCCAATGCAACATGTGGGACGAAGTTAGGACCTTTGCCACAACAATGAAACCTGGGGAACACAGGTAGTGGAACAACGTCAGAGCGAAATGGGACTTGTACCGCGACATGAAATGAACGATGAGACCAGCAGGCAAGGTTGACTGCAGGAATTGGCATCCAGCATTCAATAAAGAGGAATTCTCTAACAAATCCTTTGGAGTTGATAGTCCATCATGGATCGTCGAGTGACTCAGTCAAGAGGAGGGGGGATGTGGCCGGATCATTGGGAAGGGAGGATAGGATGTCAGATCGGAGTTGCTCTACATCTAGAAGGACAGAGACCCGCAGCAATGGAGCTTCCAGATATGTCGCTTGAAGGGATGCAGTGAGCTGCTTGTTAGTGAAGATGGACCTGTGGTTGTCTGGGTTAATGCGAACATAGTCCTTATCCCCCTCTTTTGGGTAGGCGTCTCAACATCTAGTTAGCACATTAGGTTTAGCTCCACTTACCAGGATGGTATTGGACTGCCAGATTGAACTGACTGAGGAATTCTAACCACTGGGCCTGGCGGTGTGTCAGGAGCTTGGTAGTAGAAAAATATTCCAGGTTCTTATGGTCCATGATGACATCTATGGGTTATGTGCAGCCTTCCAAGTAGTGATGCCGGTTGGTACCAGAGTGCCTCAAAAATTGCCAGAAGCTCCTTGTCATGGGTGTTGTAGTTCAACCCCACTTCAGAGTGTGTGTGGGAGTGAAAAGTGATGGAGTGGATCTTGTTGTTGGAGCATATGATGGAAAGGATAGTGGTAACAGCATAGTCAGAGGTGTCAGTTTCAACTGTAATTGGAACGTCTGAAGCCCAGTGCACAAGCACTGGAGTGGAGGTGAATACTTCCTTGAGGCGGAGGAAGGACTTTCGGCTAGACGAGGTGGAATTGTTAATATTAGAACTGGATGATTTTGAAGAGGAATTCTGGTTTCCAGAGTTCAACCCAGAGGGTTTGGAAGCATGTGAAATTTCTTCCTTGTGCTCCCAGTACCCAGTCCTGGACTTGGCTTGTCAGGTGGTTCCATTCTATGATATATTTGCTAATCCTTTAACCATTACACATCTGCAGCTGCTCAAGTTGAGCTTTTGTGTCAGCAATGGGGTTGTGTGGACCAAAGTTAGTCTGAAGCTCATAGATGAGATATTCCCATTGGTCCATCCGTAAGGGATAGAGAGCCAGAGCTTGGAGATCTAGCTCAAAGTACTCAAGCATGACACCCTTTAGATAGAACTGGGTGAAAGTTACCTTAGTCCTATCCTTTCGGAAGGACTTTGGATTGGCTTGGAAGTTGATTTCACACTAAA
>JBBPSA010000028.1:0-21005 GCA_038093355.1 Boletus calvinii | reverse complement strand
TGATCGATACCTGCCAGGCAAATTCCATGTATTCCCAGTTCTACTCGCCGAACATCCTGGCAACAGGATCGTCAGAGATAGAAGAGAACTCTTACTCGGTATGTTGCTCGTTCAACTGGTTTCTCCTAGATCTCATCGTGAGCAGCACGAAAACGACAACGACATTGGCGTATCCGTCATTGACAGTTATACCCACTTCGTACTCGAATTCATGGAAGGGATCAATAAGACCAGCCAGGTTTCCATGCAAGACTTGGTGCGCGCTCTCGTCTCGATACCATGCTGTCAGGCGCACTTACGTCTTGAAAGTTTTCGTCTTACGATCCTGCTGTTATTCGCTCGCATGCTGGCGTACGCTCAGACCTATTCCAACGGCCACTCGACAAGGCACGCATCACGGACTTTTTCGGAGGCGTCGCCCAGGCCGAGGTGTTCCCTGTTATCCAAGAAAACGTGCAAGCTCTCCATTCGGAAAATATACGACCACCAGAGACATCGCAGCACGTAGCAACCTCTCTCGAGAACGAGCCTGTTATCCTGCATTACGATCCCGTTGGGGCACGGGACAATACCACTCGGCCATCGCTCGAGAGCGAGAATGAAGCTTGGGACACCAGATGGAAAGATGTCAGGAAATGGACTTCTGTCTTGTTAGTAGCATCCCTTGTCACCTGGGTATCGTTCGCTCGATAGACCGTTGTAAAATTCCACGGATGTTTCGAAACCTCGGTACTTGGTTGATCGCACTGCTTGACATTAAGGAAGCTAGATATACGCATATTGGAAGGATAAACGCTATTTGCGAAATACATGTGAGTACCAACGGCCCTGTGCCTTCTTTCAAAGCGCCTGGTCATCTTCGGCACTCCATTTCTTGTCGGGATCGTACATCGTCCCGTCCTGAGACATGCACCATTCGATCACTGCACAGGGAGGCCACATGCCTTCAGGTTCGTTGCCAGCGTCTTGGAGGAGCAGCGCGACGACCCCGTGCGCCGGAACGTCGTATGCTGTAAAGTTTCTCACTGCGGTACCATTGTCGGTATGCGCCCAGAGGTCCTGAATGCAAGATGAGCGTCATGGCTGATGGACAAGTCAAAGTCTAAACTTACCCGGACAGAGTATTGTCTTCCGGCCCGAATCCAGGGAGACTCTGTCAGGTTAAAGAACATGGTCGCAGGTTCATCCAAGGTATTGATCTACTCTGTCTCAGCAATGCAAGCGACAGACGAGGCTGAAACTGCTCACAAGCATAAATACCGTGCCATTCTGACTTTCACCACTCCAGTATTGTGCGGGGTGAGTTGCATTGCTCACGTAGTCAGGCTAACATTGTTATAAATCGGTGGATCAATATATACGTGTGCTTGTTGGCTTACATTGATACCCCATCGGAAAGGGGATATACTGGTGCCCACGACAGGGTCCTGGTTGATAGCAATAATTTCGGGGTTGGTGAGGATCTCAAGGGACTCCTTGCTTGCCGACTCCAGCTGGACACAGATCCTGTTTCTATACTTCACCCTCAAATTTAGGGTAAAGCACTTACATCGAAACCAATAAAGAGAGGTGATTTCATGAGAGCCCAGGCGGTGAAATGTGTCTTGGTTTCCTCGTAAGATAGTTCGCCGTTTCCTCTGGAGGTCAACATGAGCAGTAGATAGCAGGACGCCAACCATGCTACTCACACTTCCAGCTAGATAAATGTGAGACTTGGTTCAACTATGTAAGTAGAATCACTCACCATATCCATATCGTTGTGGCCATAAAAATCGGTAGCCCAGGTATAAAAAGAATTTCTAGAAAAATGTCTCAGAACGACTCGAGCGAAACGGCAGGCAGAGCTGCTAACTGATTAAGGAGGTCCGCAACCGACGACCAGGTTGCTCCTAGAAGACTCGGTCAGGTGGCGATCGCGTCACGCCATGAATAACCTACCAATGTCACTCGTTGTCTGACATGTAAAGCTAGTTATGAACGGGCAGAGAACACGTTGTTAAATCACCTACCCGCCAACTTTGGCCATACTTCCTTGCCCAAAACCACCCTTGCTCCTAATTAAACCTATGAGTATGACCAAACCGACTTGGACAGTACACAACCATACCCTTCCCCACTGACACATCGACAAGAATACAGGTGGTCTTCCAGAAAACTCGGCGAGATCCTTGATGGCGTTTGCCATACGTTCGTACCCTGTATGGCAACAATCAGCTCGAGAACTGCATAGTCGCGCGGACGAACTCACGGCCCATGATATTTTCCCTTGTAATGTTGTCAAACGGCACAGCGCAGTTATCATATCTGCGGAAACGAAAGTCAAGGCAACGACTTCATCACAAAGACTCAACATGCGTACTTGAGGTAGTCAAAACCCCAGTCTTGGAACAACCTGATGTCTCTGTGAAAGTATGAACCAAACCGAACCTTCTGGCTTAAGAGAGGGTAAGGCCTACCTTGCTTCATTTTGATACGACCCAGGGTATAATTGGCAAGTAAACCATCCCGAGTCACTGTACTGTTGCAACGGGCGTCAGACGTGAAAGGGGATAGGCCAATCGGATCTCACAATGCCAGCTTTGCTGTACGAGCCTCGACGTGAACATGGCAATCAGTTGAGGTGCGTTGATAGACTCACAAGCCCAAATCATGGATCTGGTCCGTCAATGCTTTCATTCCCGAGGGGAACCTAATCTTGTCTACAATAACGTCACGCTTCCATTGGTGCCACATTCGAGACAACGCACTTGCGACAATATCTCCAGCGGGGCTCCGTTTTTTCTCCGAGTAACAATCATCGATATTAACATGATTGTATCCCGCATCCTGAGTTCCGGAAATGAGTACACATGCCACATGCGACACTATTTAATACGAACCGCGAGGCCGAGGGATTTCATCAGTTTAGCCGTCTTGATGATGAGCTTCTCGTCGATGGAACACTACCAGAACAATCATGAAACTACATCGCACATCTTGGACGACAACTACACACATAGTATGCGTTCCAGGCTAATAGTCGAGATTGAGCAACTCACGACCAGCACAACCTTACGACTTACTATTATACCCCATGACTGTGAAGGTGTTCGTCAGACACCAACGCTCACCACACAAACGTCGTGCTTACCTGGAAGCTTCCCGACTCTCTGAATCTCGTTCGTGGGATGCACATTTTTGCCACGATAGACGAACAAGGTTGACAGGCCCAGGATTGCAGCCAGGGTGAACACCAGAACACCCCAGAATGGACCTTTTGACTTGTATGGTGTCGGAAGGGCCTGCGGTGTATTTTCTGCAACAAAGTCACGGACCAACGTTCAATATTGCTGCCAATACGACAAATCCCACTCCCATTCACAGTGCCACGCGGGGTATCTTCGAAGAAGGCTCACTCACCGAGTAAGGGTGTATTGGATGTAGACCGTGCCTGAGCAGGTCCTGGCTTCGCAGTCATCGTGGAATGCGTTTACAAGGTGGTGAGAAGAAAGGGAAGGAAGACGATCAAGTTCTTTGTTACTGTGGGGAAAACTCCGTATTACGGTATGGAGGCACTTTGCTAACGTGACCATAAATACGCTCCAAGGCAGTGGGAAGTGGTCAGTTCAGTCAGGTCGGTATATACATCACAACCTTTTGCATCATCGCAAGCAACGGTTGTAAAGACATTTTCAAACTGAGTACCAGCACTCGGTTTCCCAAAGTATCACTATCTAGTCATACTTGGTTCCATTCTCAGCTGTACATTGTGTTGCCGCTTCACCAGCGCAGAGGGGCCAGAGACCAGCAGGTTCGTTACCAGTGTCTTGGAGTAAAAGAGCAACAACACCGTGAGGAGCGACACCAGTCGCGGTATAATTGCGCACAGCAGTGCCATTGCTTGTGTGTGTCCAAAGATCCTAGAGTGGCATGCTCAGATGGGAACCGCAAGGAAGATATTGAACGAGATCCGACTACACACCCTGACAGCATATTCCCGGCCGGCGCGGATCCATGGGGATTCGGTCAAGTTGAAGAACATGTCAGCAGGTTCGTCGAGGGGGTTGATCTATCATCAGGAGGATCAGCCGAACAACATCGTCTGCAGAACTATGCGCTTACAAGCATGAAGACTGTTCCATTCTCACTCGGACCGCTCCAGAATTGGGCAGGGAACGAAGAGTTGTATGTCCAATCAGGCTATAACGGTGTGTAAGAATACTCGCCAAAGCAATACGAAGAGAAACTTACATTAATTCCCCAGCGGAAGGGTGAAATGCTTGTACCATACACCGGGTCTTGATTGATGGCGATGATGTCAGTGTTTTTGAGGATGCTAAGCATCTCTGAGCTGATGGTCGCGAGCTAACACCGCAATTCATATGCAGTACACAGATGAGGCTACACACATATAACTCACGCTTGTACCAATCAATAGCGGGGCTTTCATGAGCGCCCAAGCCGTGAAATGGGTCTTGGCTTCATCGTAAGTGAGGTCACCGTTTCCTATTTCAAGCTGATTTTTGTGTCAGTGACCCATACCAGTAGGATTCGATGTGGGCAAGCACCATATCGGGGTCGTTACGCCCGTAGAAGTTCGTGGCTTGCGTGATAAAGGAAGCGCTTATGGGCCGTTCAATCCCATTCCCTAGTAAACTATGCAACGGGGAGCTTACGCATTAATAATTGTGGCGAGGGAGCCCCAGGAAGGTGCAATGTCGCTGTCAACCTGATCACCGTTATGATGTATTGCGCCTGGCTCGAGTTAGTACTCACCCTCCAGCTGTGGGCCATGGAGGCACCCCATCTATAGCAGCCGAATGAACTTGTGAGCGACAAAAAGCTTAGTTTTGACTTACAGCCAGACTTGACTCTAAGGACCACGTATAAGTGAAACGGTATGTACAAGCTCGCATTTAATTCACCCACCCATCCCCATTCACACAAGCTAAACGTGAAGGTAGTCCCGGTTTTTTCAGCAACCATAGCCAGTGCGTCTGCCATTCGTTGGTACTCTGTATCATATTATGATGAGGTAGTGATGCCGAAATTGAACCAATACTCACTGCCAACCATACCCTCGCGAATCACATCGTCAAATGGAACTATAAGAGTGTCAGCGCCGTGGAAACGATACATAGATTCGCTGATCACTGACTAGCGCAGTTATCGTACCTGGATAGAAAGAGTCAGCGACACCTCAGGGCGACACGAGAGTGACAACACTCGCTTTAAGAAGTCAAAACCCCAAGATTGGAACGTGAGAGCATCTTGTTCCTCGTGCATGAAGGAACCGGGATATCCTGCACACGTGAACCAGCCAGAATCAGAGTACTGCGCGAAAATGAATCAATCAGATATCGCTTCCCGATTAGGCACTTACAATGCCAGCATAACTACATTGCATACAGTGAGCATTTCAAGATTCTCTCGAACAAGATTAGTGTTGTGCTCACAAGCCCATCGCGTGCAGCTGATCTGTGAGATTGTTCATGCTCGGGAAGCGTATAGGATCTAATATCATAGGAACCAGCGGTCCGAGTCCTTGAGAACTGGTGCTACGCGCGGTAAGCATAAACCAACTAACCAGAAAGGACTTCGCCTGCAGAGCTACGGTTCTTGCTCGCCCAACAATCGTCCAAGTTAACGTGATTATAGCCAACATCCTGAGACTATGAGCTTGTCTGTCACGTTTTTAGGTCCAAGAAACCTTACCAAAAGACCGAAATCTTTCATGTACTGAGCAGTTTGGATTATGAGGGTCTCATTCACGTTGCACTATTTTGACATGACGAATAGACATCAGCTGAAACGATACGCAACCACCACACTGACAACTCACTTCAAATGCATTCCAGGCTGCCAAATGACTGGGTCAGGTCTGAAATGGCTAAAACCAGAACGCCACCCACCATTATAGCCCATCACTTGGTAGCAATTAGCTACTCTGAAAAGTCACGACAGTGTTGAGCAGCTTACCTGGAAGCTTTCCAACGCCATTCTGCAGTGCCCTCACGGACGAAGCAGCGGAGAGAACACCAACGACGATTCCTAGAGTGCTGAAATGCGGGGACATCTTTGGTATGATCTCGTACACGAGCGCTCGGCGGCTCTTCCTTTTTAAACCCTACGTAATTTACGACATGTCCCGGTGTTCGGAACCTTGGAACCCATGATGCGTTCTCATGACCGATGGAGAAACTCATCGTGACTGATACGCTCATAAGTGAGAACCTTCGCCAAAACTTCTTTACCTGACTGAATGAAGACCGGAACACAGCGTGACGTCTAGGGTGTACCATTTTTAGCGGGGCATTTATATGACCATGCGAGCTTCAAAGCGGACAACTGAAGTCAAAGATCAGTCGGCAGATATAGGTAGGCACTGGCAGCGGACATACCTGTGAGGGTGTAAAGCCACTTCTAGGGGACCAACACCGAGTACTGGTTTAAACAGCTCAGCGCGACAATCAAGAATACAAACTCGATGCACCTACTACTTTGGTGAGTCTCGGAACAAGTAACAATGCAATACCGCACATCGGTCCGGATGAATACATAGTGCACACGTGAACGGACACGGGCATGGAGAAGAAATCTTGCACCAAGCGGGCCGCCTTGAAGGCGTCAGATGGCCGTGGTAAGAGATCATCATGTGCATCGACAGAGAAATCCACCACTCGACAGTGTTTCAATAATGTCCCATGGGCCGAGCATGGCCGCACGGCGGCCCCAAGGCGGGTCAATTAAACAAGTCCAAATACGATTGTGTGTCAGGATGGATATCTCTCAACTATCGCCGCCTTCACGAAACTCGTCCGTAAATATTTATGTTTCCAGCGAGTTGTACACCGAAGATGATGTCGATGGACCCCCTCGAGTGAGGTGCCCGCTAGCATACGTGAAGACACTCTTTCTGCCCAAATTTGCTTGTCCTCTCTTCAATGCCGAGGATGCACAGGACCGCCTTTCCATGTCAATCTTGAAAGCGGTCCGCGGGTTTCTACTTAGCAATCAACAGCAGCTGACGATGACTGCAGAAGGATCAACACCCCATACCAGACGTCAAATCAAGGCCAATTACGACCAAGGGCTACGTGCGTCTCCTTGTCGGCTCGCTGTCGATCGGCGTGTAGAAAGGACATCTGTCTCGATTTTACTGTCATGGATGGATTCATGTCCCGCGTGCTTGCAGCCATCGAAAAGGATGGCGGAGGGCGTTCACACGAGTCGGACGTGCTTCGTTATCGACGCGGAGTTGAGGCTGTAAGGAACTTCGTAATCCTAACAGGCCGCTGATACCAGAAGAGACAATTGCGCCTTATCCATTGGCCCGTCGAGAGACATTTTCTCACCATGTACCGGACACGGGCTCTGGATGGCTCCGGATTCCTGTATTTGTTGGGCACGAACGCGCGAGCGTCGACAAAGGCAGTTAAGGATCTATATGACTCGGAGACGAAACGGTATGCCAGTGGTTTAATGACCGTTGTCAATGGAAAAATGTAATGATACTTATAGTAAACACGCATTGACCACGCCTGTTTCTTCTCCCGTACAAACGACGAGGTCCATTTGCTTCAAGGATCGCATACGCCGAGGCCCTCACCCGATGAGCCGGCCTAGTAATGGAATGGAACTTTGAAATTCGTGGTCAGAACCCATTCGATTACAACTTCCCGATCCGCGGGGAAGCACCCCGGCCGTAATCGCTTGTTCGTATTTTCTGTCGAGACTCGAGAGGTCGGCCAAGGAAAATGTAAAGTAGACCGCAAAGCCATGCTCTCTTGGACACGATCCATCCAGTTAGAGACTGCGGAAGCATAACCATAGACTGAGATCAGAAAGGATACTCGCTGGTACTAGCCAGTTCCGCGCCGTAAAGGCGTACGAGCGCAGTTAGCGATGTGAATTGTGTGCTCGAAAGCGGACCTGGAAGCGAGTAGGCAGGTGCGACGAGGTGCGCGGCGCTCGGCTTCGGAAGCGCGTTATAGCGATGAGGGCCAGTTTGTCTCCAATATCCGAGTCTGTCAGTGTTTTATCACAAGCGCGGGGTGGCTGTGTTCTCTGTCTTTCGGATGTTTCTCAAGAGATTCGCGTCGACGTCGACGGGGACGCTACCTCCAACCATCCGCCAAATTCTGGCCTCAGGTAAAGACACTGCGAGCAAAGTCCTTGTCCATGGCTGGATCAAGTCCGTCCGAAGGCAGAAAAACGTGACTTTCGCAGTCGTCAACGATGGTAGCTGTGCTTCGGGACTTCAGATAGTCTTGAGCAACAGTCTGAACGCGAATTTTCATGGGTATGTCCCTTATCCGATTCTGACGATGCCTTCGACGCGTACAAATACCTCAGGTTGACCAATGGTGCGAGTGTGCGCATGACGGGGACTATCGTCGCCAGTCCAGGGGCCGGTCAAGCACAGGAACTACAAGTAGACTCGCTAGACATACTTGGCGAGTGCAACCCAGACGTCAGCCTCGGATGTTCGACCCTTGGTTCTCTCGTTCGCTTACACTCGTCTGTAGGCATACCCGATCCAGAAGCAAGCCCTCACGTTGGAGTACCTGCGAGACCATGCCCACCTGCGTCCCCGTACAGATGCGAACGCGGCCATGCTTCGTCTCCGCAACTCGCTCGTCAAATCTCTCCATACCTTCTTCGAGGTACGTCCGACACCCGAGCAAAGACCCTCTGCTCACCTCCATCCCACCACTCACCAAAAGCTACACAGAGAGAAGACTTTTGCTACGCACACACACCCATCCTCACTTCTAGCGACTGCGAAGGCGCAGGAGAGACCTTTCGTGTGACACCTTCGTCCACGTCTCCGTCCACATCCCAAGATACGTCTACACCGTCCGATCCCCATGCCGAGTTTTTCTCCAAACCAGCTTATTTGACGGTGTCTTCCCAACTCCACCTAGAGGCGCTCGCATCGTCCCTCGCCCGCGTGTACACGCTCTCTCCGTGTTTCCGCGCCGAGCGGTCACAGACGAACCGACATCTCGCCGAGTTTTGGATGCTCGAGGCGGAATGGGCGTGGACGAAAGAGGTCGGCGACATATGCAGGCTCGTGGAAGCCTGCGTCAAGGACGCACTAGCCTCCGGGCGCGAAGAGCGCGCGTTGCTCGCAAAAGGGGTGGCTGGGCAAGAGGAAAAAGCCAAGAGCGTAGAGACTGCCGCAGCCTCCGAATCATGGGCACGGATGACCTACACTGAGGCGATTTCCGAGCTCGAAAAGTATCACATGTCCGTCGCGTCGCGGGCTCGTCCATTCGCGTTCGCGCCAAAATGGGGTCATGGACTGCAGAGTGAGCATGAGAAGTGGCTCAGCGAGGTGCTCATCAAGGGGCCGGTGTTTGTCACAGACTACCCAAGCACTTTGAAGCCGTTTTACATGCGGATGAACGATGACGAGCGAACGGTCGCGTGCTTCGATCTTTTGGTACCGTCCGTTGGGGAACTGGTCGGTGGATCATTGAGGGAAGAGCGGTTAGAGCCGCTCCAGCAACGGATAACTTCCCATGGGCTGGATCCCACAGGAGAAGAATATGGCTGGTACGTGGATCTCAGGAGGTACGGGAGCGCACCGCATGGTGGCTTCGGGATGGGGTTGGAACGACTAGTCAGTTGGGTGAGTGGAATCGAAAACGTACGCGAGTGCATTGCAATGCCGAGGTGGGCCAAGAGGATGCTGCTCTAATTAATATATGTCTACTACTTGACGTTCAAACTAACCTCCTTGGTTACGTAGTCCATGAGGCATACTAAGTGTCACCATCCATGAAGGAGTATTATCAAGGACCAGGGTGGTGCAAAAAAGTGAAATAATCGTCCAGAGAAAGCACCGACAATGAGTAATCGTCCGTCCATTGGTTTAGTGGCCAAACGTTTAGGCAAGGTCCGCGAAACCAATACGATTGTTGGCGACATCAAAAATGGTGTAGACATTCTGGAGGTAGACATCACCGATGATCCACCACGCTTTCAGGAAAGAGCGTCAGGGAACATTCGTATACTCAGAGGTGAGAGGTACAAACCGCTACCTCCACCGGCAAGACCAGCGATACAATCCGTTGAGCCCTCAGAAACCGGTCCGAGGTTGAAGGTCGAAGGCGAAACAGTAAAGTTGCGAGACCCAAATGTCAATGTTGGCGCGAGCAAACCGATAGTGTTACAAGGGACTAGTCAAGAGCAAGGCGTAAATCGACGTCCTGTGCCAGAGAACGAGACAACATACCGCTCCAAACCCCACCTCCAATTGCAGCGCAAGGCTGCGCACCAGGAACGTTGGCATAGTAGGCCTGGGCAATGCTATCACTCGTGACGATCAAGGTCGTTCCGGTGTCAACGATCGCCTGTGCGTAGGACGTCTTATTGACGACAACTACATCGGGTGTATTATTCAAGCCGGGGCGAGTGAGACCAGCAAAAGGGATTTGCCAGTACGCCTGGAGAGATACTTGAATATATTCTGTCGTTGACTCTTGATACATGTTCGTGTTAGTCCCGCCTATTGTGAGTTCACTCTTGCCAGATTCAGAGGAGAGGGCGAAACCGAACACTCCATGAGGCACAACACTGTTAGAGATCATGGTTTGGAACACAGGTGAAGAGCCGAAGACAGATATCGAAGGGAAGCCCATGCCAAGGAGTCCGTCCGGTCGGAAAGTGGGGCTCTTGAACCCAGTGGAATAGGTGGTGGCAGCACCGAGGGTCTGGTTCACAGCCTAGTCACGAGATGACGAACCAGGTGGACTTTAGCGATGCGGCGACATAAATGTGCCAGGCAGTACCTCATATCCAGCCATGTACACGTTGTCCGCGTATTGCGTACCATTCACATTCGAGCCATCTTGGTACGACAACTTGAACGTCCTGCCCAGATCGACGGAAGTCGAAGAGGTTGTGGGATCGTATCGCGTATGTCCATCGCAAGTATTGTCACAAGCTTGCGCCGGTAGCACCAGGTCTGCTGAACCGGTGTCGAAGTCGACTGTAAAGGCAACCAAGATCATGATGTAGGTTCAGCGGCACGCAGCAAGAGAACCGACAGCACCTGTAAAATTCTGTGGGGGGGTACCAACACTGATGATACCCATCCACATGTTAGAATTGACCTCAGAGAGGGATATGTCATCTCTCTTCGTATAACGGCCTTGCGGATCATAGCCAGGTGAAGTGGGATAACCCAGTGCCAGACTGGGCGAATCAGAAGTAGCATCCCTCTTTCGCCGCCGTTTTTCCAGCTTACCCGCTGGCACACTTGTTCCGACGCCACTGATCGCGGAGAATGCTTGCGCCAAAGGGTGCGGGGAACCTGTGTTCGACTCGTACGCAACGAGCGTGTTGCGATATTTCCTTGACGCGTTAAAGGTTAATTTATACATTAAACAAGACCGAAAATAAAAGATCGGACAGTGTTGTCACATCACAACTTTGTTGGTATTGTACCAATTGAAGTTGAAGAGGAGATGAACGATGATACGACATGCGCGAGACCACTTACATTGGAAGGCCGGCTACATGGGTCTTAAGGAAATCCTTGTCGACATAGCCCGCCACGTTGTTTGCACGAGCGGCAAGATCGGGCGAGTTATGATTTGGGGATGGTGGGCGGGTGAACGACTTGCGTTCAAGGGGAACTCGAATTACACTGGGCTGGTCTGTTGCGGTCGATGTAGACGAAAAGGAGAGGACAGCCAAAAGCGTGGCTAAGGTTGGCGCAAGGTGCATGGTCAAGGACAGTGAAGAACGAAGCCAACAGCAATATTTCCTTATATCCTCGGGGCCATCAGCGCTGTCGTACGTAAATCCAACAAAGTACAGCACATAGTTCCCAGATTCCCACACCTGTAGATAACTTACCACCGCGTTCTGATGTTACAGTCTTATCGGGCGAGCGAAAGAAGATACAACTTTTGCATGACGATGCAAACTACATAACAAACGAGATCAGAATGCGGGTTCTTCGGGATAAGAGTCGGCTTGGAAAGCATCTTGGGGGGCGTAAGCAGGTTCCTCTGCTGCGGGCGGAGCAGCAGGAACAACGACAGGTTCTCTCGACTCGGATGAAGGTTCGGAAACAATTTTGTCGACTGGAGGCTCCAGGATTTGGACGGAGTCGGGGAGGGGCTTCCTGGGGCCGACGTGACCTTCGGGGTCCCAGCCCTTCATGCTGAGTAGGGGGTCAGATATGTTTGCAATATGTATAGCACCGAACCTACATTTTAACTTTGATACCAAGAACACCCTGCTTCAGCAGCACGTGTCGCACGGCATGATCGACAAAGTCACGAGCGGGTTGACCGGAGTGAATCATGAACCCATCAGTGAACTTCATGGACTTGGCACGGGCAGCACGAAGTTTGCCCGACACGACGACTTCGCAACCCTTGGCGCCAGACTCCATGACAAAACGAAGGACACCATAGCAAGCCCTATAATTCAATTTAAATGAATAGCCAGTGCGGATTGCCATGGACCTGCCTCCTGACAGCAAGGCCACCGAGAAGTTTGTATCGTAAACTCTCGCACTGCGCGATCGCAGAGAGTCCACGGTGCTGGACCTTTTCTGCGTACAATTCGAGAGAGTTTTCAGGGAACTTGAAGCGTTTTTGAACGAGCGCAGTCAGCTCGCGAATGCGGCGAGCCTTCTCGCCCAGAACTTCTTGGGTGTGGGTGGCACGGATAATAATCTGACGGGGGTATGTGAACACTGCAGGGATGGAACGAGTGATACAAGTACCTCTGTGCGCGCATGGGTGACACGGACATCACAGCCAGAGTAACCTTCCTCGGCGAGTTCACGCGTAAAGAATTCATTGAGTTCGGCGCGGAAAACACCGTCGGCGACAAACTTGCGCCTTTTGCTGATTTGAGCGGACATCTTGAAGAGGGGGCGAGTCTGGACGAGGAAGATAAGCCCAAGAACATCATCTGAATCACTGGGCCGCAATCCATCTCAACGAGCCACGCCCCCCAGGATAGAGCAGAGGCTAACATCAAGTATGCATCGAGCCCGTCAAGCAAAAGACACGAACCTTGCGGGATGTAAGCACTTGGCGCCGGGCGTGGTGTTGAGCTCGACGACCCGTCGATATGTCCACCTCTTTGGTGATCTAACTTCAAGCTCCGCTTCAACTCCGTCTGTGCCCCTGAGTCGTAGTGACAAGCCTCGGATTTGGTCGACTTCAACTTCTGCACAAGACAGCAAGTGATGCTGAACGTAAGACCGTCTTCGTCTGAAATTCGTCACGTTTTCTGTTTATTTTCATTCACGTTGCACCATTTCTATTCGGTCCACAGGGCCCAAGTATCTTAGCACCGCTTGAACCCGAAGTGAGTCGTCCAGTCCTCAAAGGGTCTTAGCTCTCTGTTATCATGAGCGTAGTGTTGGTCAAATCACTCCGCCAGTTAAAACGTAAGGGATCTGTACGTTTCCTCGTATGCCGAATGGAGCCAAGGGGACGCTCTTGAAGCACTACGAAACTATCCGTGATTTCCTTTCTCTTGCGGTTTCCATTGTTGTTGTCATCATGCGCCTAGAGAGATGGTCCAACGATGCGCAGGGGCTAGCCAGTCCTGGGATGAGCTTCGCCGATCACAGTTGCATTACGACGGTTCCGGATTGTCATAGACTGCCCTATGCATCTCACGAGTGTCTTATTTATCCCAAAGAACGGCCTGCGACTTGATTCCTCAGGACCACTACTTCCAGTTATATTTTTCGCGGCTCCTGATCTAGTCCCGAATATTGCAACATGCCTTCACAAGGTTGAGGCAAATGCCATTTGTTGAGAACAGCCTTACACTAAAAGATGGGTGCTTGATCAGATCATAGAGATGCTAGACCACAAACATGAGTATGGAGACAATGACACGAGAGTTCCCACATCATTATTTGCATAGGTAAAGGGAACCGCAATTATGTCGTATTGTATCCGTAACTCCATGCCCACGTTAAAATTGGAACAACAGTATGGATCTCATTTCGACTCTAGTTTCGTGGGTAAATGCTCTCGGTACGAAAACCATAGCGGGGTATATGTAAGCCGGACAAAAACTGCCTCCACATTCCATGATTTCAGAAGTTTCCGTGGGCTACAAACAGGTATGAGACGACCAATACAGCAATGAACAGGCGGAGAAGTATACCTTGGTCATCGTGACAGATCAGGCTGGAGGAACGCGTCAATAGTGAAATACTCATTTCTAGAGGTGACTTCACCTGAACCTGCACCATTGGTTGCACCCCCGGCAGCACTAGTAACATCACCAGGCGCACCACTGAGCTTCCCCGTAACACCACCAGCGGTCGTAGTGACTTTATTTAAACCCCCTTCCACAGTAGATCCAGCACCAGTGAGGTTGGGAGAACCAACACCGCCGGGCGCATTAACGTTCCTAGCGCCCTTTACCTTCCCCTCGGCAGCGCCAGCGGCGTCATTGACTTTACCAGTGACTTTACCAGCAGCACCTTTCACAGTAGACCCAGCGTTGGGGAGGGCACGCGAACCAACAGGGGCAGTAACCTTGGTGGGGGCGCCATTGGTAGCAGCTTTGATCGCGCCCCCGGCAGCACCAGCGGTGTTACCAACTTGAGGAGCGACCTTCTCAGTAACCCCTTCTACTGTAGATCCAGCGCTGGTGGGCGCGCGCGGACCAACGGCACCGGCCGCCCCCTGGGCACCACCAACGGCATTCTTAACAGTACTGACATCCCCCGCTGCGCCAGTGGGGGGGTTGGAAGTAGAGGCAGCGCTACCAGCGATACCCTTGACCTTGTCAACCACGCCGGAGCCAGTGCTTGTCACATCACTTGGCTTGGTGGTGACTGGCATAGAAGATGCTGCGAGAGCGAGAGCGAGAGATACGAGAGCGATGACACGCATGTTTGAAGTTTGAAAGAACGAGTGTTGTTAAAAACGAGTGTGAGGGGACGTGAGGGTGAGCAGACGAATGCAGGATAATACTCAGCAGAAATCGACCTTAAGTATGTCTCGCCACTCGGTTCGGCATATCAGATGATGCTTCGGTAAAATTTTTCTTGTTATGCAAACGTAAAGAAGCTGGTGTCAAGTACGTACGTCCTACCTTCCAGCCGGGAGCCACAGCCCATGAATTTGGTTCAACGAGCTCGGTCATATTACCGTTCACCGCTCGCGGGTCAGAGAAAAGTCTGAGGACCACGACACAGACTCTGGGTGGTTGGAGACTTGGAGTACTTGGAGTACTTGAATCTGCCGTCCGCGACAACGGCAGCCTGCCACTTTGGAAGTGAGGTAAAGTTCCGCACCATTCGAAGATGAAAGAAGCGGTGGTCGTGCCAGTGGCATGGCGTAATGACATCAGTTGACAAAAGAACAAGCGAAAAAACCCTTGATACTTCCCGCTAAGTATGCATTGAATTTGCGACCGCTCTTTCTCTCGTGCAAACGATGGAAACGTACTCTATCGAAAAGGTTGCTTCAAGGGAGTATACGGGCCCTCACTGGGGAGCCGAGCTATCAAATAGAATGGAAGTTCGTGGTCAGAACCGTGAGTCAGTGAGGTGAGCGTGACCTTCTAAGTTCTGAATGAATCTGAGCCAGAGGACCGGATCGCTTGACCTTTATAGGATATATTTCAAGAAGTTCGAACCTGCCTGGCAGTGGCGCCGGGAGGTTCCCTCGTTTACACCATCAAATTTCTCCCGCCGTGCCAATGAAACGGCGCAATTTTCTCGTGCGACGACGATGTGTTGGCCGGGCTTGACGATAGACGATGTGACAAGGCACCGTGCGTCCTTTTGGAGTTTGGCACGATCTCTAAGCTGGATAGGCCGAGCCCACGCCGTCTGTTGTGAATGTTTAGTGCTTTCAACAGAAGCAATGGCGAACACAGACACCGTAACTTCCTGTCGACCCCGTTCTCGGACTCAGAGCTTGAAAACTCATTACACCCCGGTGGATACTTGTTGTACCGTTGTGCCATTTCGACCTCGGGTTTGTTACAGTCATGTTGTCAATAAAATGGACGCATCGAGACTCCTAGCTAACGGAGTTGGGTGCTACTAGTAGTGTCGCCTGAGCTGATCCAGGATACGGGTGTGTCATGTTTTTCATGGTGCTTAGAATCGCTGTCTCAAGAAACCAGCATCATAGCAAAGCGATACGCAGACTGCGCGTAGCAGACGCTGGAATTTCGGGTTCGATGAACCCGTTCCCCCCTGCGACGCCCCGAGCATACGGCATGGCAGATTTCATTGCAGTCAGTTGACAGTCCAGCCAGGTTTGGGTTTGCCCAGCTCCGGGCCGCCGCCCCGACGGACTCCGTGCCCCATTCTATAAATCTGGCGTAAAGGAAAGTGGGGAGGGCAAGACAACGACATCAATCCACTCCAATTCCACACTCGACTGGACTGTCCAAAATCTACCCGTAGGTCACCATGTCTCGAAGGATCGCCCGTTTCGAAACGCATGGTAAGGTCATATTTGCGCTCCAGAGCATGATCCCTCGTTCATAATCTCGGTGGACAGACGTTCGTTTTCCGACGTCATTGTCAGGGGATGGGACAGATGCGATGTAAGTTCGTCACGAAATACCCTCCATAGCCGACGTCGACTCAGGTGGTGTTATCGCCAGGAACACCGAGTGCGACTACTCCTCTGCCTACGTCTCCATCTTCACAGATGGGGAATCCCCACTCGTTGGGCATGGCATGACATTCACGATTGGCCGCGGAAACGAGATCGTGAGTTAGTTCCCTACCTCGTTCGGGAGAGGCCTCATGTCATTCCCAGGTCTGTCAAGCAATTGCAGCGCTTGCAACCAAGCTCATCGGTCGTGATCCGGAGGATCTTTTCAAGAGTATGGGTAAAACGTGGGACTGGTTGTCTTCTGATCCACAGCTGCGATGGTGGGTTTTTATAGTTTGAAGTATTGGGCTCAGTACCGTGACGTAGAGCTGTGCGGACTGACGTGCATTCCACAAGGATCGGCCCCGAGAAGGGTGTCATCCATATCGCAGCGGGTGCCGTGAATAACGCGCTGTGGGATATGTTCGCTCGCGCTCGAGGAAAACCCCTCTGGAAGCTCGTGGTTGACATGACACCGGTAGGACCTGCTCTCCGCTGTAACACCGGTTACCAGGACACTCATCTAAAGCCGTATTCCTCAGGAAGAGTTAGTAGACGCAACCGCCTTCCGCTACATCACAGACGCCATCACACGTGACGAGGCCATCGCTCTGCTCAAGGCCAGAGAAGCGGGGAAGAAGGACCGGGAAACCACAGTTAAAGAGCTCGGGTGAGCAACTATCCTCGACAGCCTACAGTACCTGACGAATTCCCAGATACCCCGCCTATGTCACCTCTGCTGGCTGGCTCGGTACGATGGCTAATCTTTGTAAAACGGAGCTCGACTAATCCTTCAGTAAACGCATAGGCTATTCAGATGAGAAAGTTGCGCGGCTCACAAAGGAGGCCGTTGCTGCTGGTTTTAATCACTTTAAGATGAAAGTTGGCGCAGATGTCGAATCTGATCTCCGCCGTGGATTGATCATCCGCTCTATCATCGACGACCCGCACTACCTCCCTCCCGGCTCAAAGGGCCATGATCCGAACGGTCGCGAGCTCCAGGGAAAAAACGCGGGTCCAACCGGTGCTGTGCTCATGATCGATGCCAACCAAGTATGGGATGTCCCCCAGGCAATCGAGTATGTGAAGAAACTTGAACCCATAAAGCCTTGGTAAACAGGCTAACCACTTCTTGCGAGACAATGTACTCACGCTCGCTGCAGGTTCATCGAAGAGCCCACCGCGCCAGACGACATCCTTGGCCACGCTGCAATTCGCAAGGCATTGAAGCCTCATGGCATTGGCGTTGCGACCGGCGAGCATGCCCACAATCGCATGGTCTTCAAGCAGCTCATGCAAGCCGATGCCATTGATGTATGTCAAATCGATTCCTGCCGTTTGGCAGGTGTCAGCGAAGTCCTGAGCGTACTTCTCATGGCCGCCAAGTACGCACACGACCGATGGGCGTGTCTAAATTTATGCACTGACGCACGTATCAGATTCGGCGTGCCCGTGTGCCCACACGCGGGTGGCGTTGGCCTTTGCGAATATGTCATTCACTTGAGGTAAGGTTATACACTCTGCCGTTCCGTCGCCGTCGGGACTCGTTTTATTTGCCAGCTTGATCGACTACATCGCCGTCTCCGGGACGATGGATCGTAATGTCCTCGAGTTTGTGGACCATCTCCACGAGCACTTCCTCTACCCTTGCTCGATCAACTCCAAAGGACGGTACAACGTACCTTCGAATCCGGCTGAGGGCTACAGGTGCGAGATTGTCTTTCCTGCCGCATCACTTCGTTTAATGTATCCTTGCATTCTTGTAGTATCGAGATGCATAAACAAAGCATCGCGGAATACGAGTGGCCGAATGGTTCATACTGGGCTAAAACAAAGGGCAGCGAACTCTGAGATGTAGCGACAGATCCGTTGAATTTTGTATTATTACTCTTCAGGAGGTGCACTTTATGACGTTTACCGCTCGAGGCTCTTTCGTGGGCCTGTCCTCCAATCAGAACTCTCAAAAGTCGATACAAAAGGCAGCTAAGGGTCCTATGAGAAAGCTTTTTGCCGAGGACTGGTCAGAACCACTTTTTGGTTAACTGAAGCGGCTTCATCACGAGCGAAGTCAATTTAGGTCAATCGCGCAACGAACCACAATCTCCTATTGTACACGAATTGTGTTTCACTGGCAACCTCCAGAGATTGTCGTCCGTCACATCGATGGGGGGATTTAAACTAAGAATACTGCAGGAATGGGTAGGTAAAATAGCGAGAACAACAGATATTTTGTCACGGATCATGTACTCATTCTTATAGATATAAAAAACTGCGGAACACTACACACAGGAGAGACAAGAAGAAAGCGCTACACATAGATTAATCATCGCAATTCGACCAATCGAGCCAAATATGAGCGCTAGATGGTTTGGTAACTCCCTAAAATAACACGTGATGAGTGGCTGATAGTGGCAGATGGTGGGGTCGTTGAGAAACGCACATATCCGCGCCTGCCAATCACCGCTTCCGGTGGCTAAAATGCTGCCCGCGGGGCTGAGGTCTATTGATATCACTGAAAAAACGTCTTAGATCCACGGAGATGATTGGATTCTGATCACTCACCAGAATTCTTATGTCCCTGGAGCATACACTGCACAGTGGCAGAGTGCGAGTCCCAGAATTGTACGCCACGGTCCTTAGACCCTGAAACAACCCAATGCCCATCGTGTGACACGGCAACGGACAATACGTAGTCCTACCGAACATTAGGTAAGTCCACAAGCTGATCGTCGATCGCTTAACGCACCGTATGACCCATAAAGTTCATGGTGCACTGGCTAGCTTTCTCCAACTCTTTCTTGCCGTTTGCAGTGGCATCCTTTCGCTTGGCAGCATTTACCAAGCCACTCACATCCCAATATTTCAGCGTCTTGTCTAAACTGCCGCTCACCAAGCCCTTGCCATCAGGGGTGAAAGCCACACTATACACACTATCTCTGTGCCCCCGCAACCGTTCGATGAGCATGCCAGTGGTGACGTCCCAGATTCGGACGACCGTATCGAGGCTTCCTGCAGCGACAAGTTGTCCGTTGGGGGAAATGGCAACCGAAGTCACCCCTGCATCGTTATTCACTGAATCGGGGTCATTTATCGTGAGGACTTTAGATGAGCCATCGACCATATCCCAGATTCGAGCTGTTTTGTCGCCAGAACCCGATACGATGAGACGACCGTCCAGTGAAAAGTCGAGAGAGTAAATCTCCTGTTGATGACCATCGAAGACATTGCGTATGCGCTTCTTGGCAATGTCCCAAATCTGTAAAATGAAATTCAATCGTTTGACCTTCCCAAAAATGGCCGCCACCTACTCGTATTTGCTTATCTTCGGCGCCTGTGGCCAGGTATTTACCATCAGGACTGAAGCATACGCTGCGGATATACAAATCTCCAGCTTTCCCGGCGGTCTCGTCAGCAAGGACACTGAAGAGTATGCAAAATGACTACTCTAGGATCGGACAGAGGTGATATTATTACGCACCACGTCTTCGCGCCAGTTTTGGTATCGTAGATCTGTGCCGTACGATTGCATCCAGTTGCAAGGAATTTTCCGTCTGCAGAGAATCGCACACAGCACACGACACTGCAATGCAGAAATTAGTCATTTTCAGTGAGATTGCGTATCGCTTTACCTCTCGTGCATGAGCGTGTGTACCAATGCCACATCAAGCACCCGCTTCACTTTTGGGTTGAAAATTGCAAACCAGTCACTACCCTCCTTTTTCAGTTCCGGTGGGACGTTGTGCGGATCAAGGTCGTCCAGAAACTGAGCCCCGTTGGAGGTATTATTAACGGCAGCTAGCGAGCTTGAAGCTGGGGGCGGCTCGGTAGGACCGGAGGGTGGCGGATTTCCAGGGCCTGGAGGATATGGGGCATGTGCTGATGGGGGTGGAGGAAGTCCGGGACCCTGAAAAGTTGGAGGGCCAGCTGGTGCGGGAAGCTTCGGAGTTGGTCCAGGGACAAGGGACGGGCTATAATGATCTGTTGTAGATGGAGGAGGAGAAAAGGGAATGCGATATCCATGAGGGGGCGGGGAACGTGTGGAGCTGTGAGGAAAGTGTTTACCTGGACGGTCACCCTTCATCCGTTCGGTCTTGATGCGCTTGGGGTCACGAACTTCAACAGGGCGCTCACGTTCGCGATCGCGCTGCTCACGCTCCCGATCCCGGATTTCCCGCTCACGTTCGCGATCAGCACGTTCGCGGTCTTTCTCGCGTTCTCGATCACGGTCTCGGTCTCGGTCGCGACCATAATAGGGGTCGTTATAGGACCCGGGACCGGTGGCAGGGATTACTCCGGGTACGGATGCTGGAGGTGCTGGGGGACCGGATGGACCAACAGTAGCGGGACCTACAACTGGGTGGGGTGGCGGGTTTGCTGGGATACCCTGGCGTGCAGCATGAAGTT
>JBBPSA010000027.1:0-21015 GCA_038093355.1 Boletus calvinii | reverse complement strand
CGTGCACGTTGGCCTCTACCGATTCGGTACTCCCGTAAGGAATCAACATGTCTCCGGGCACAAAACCACGACACGGTCCCAATTTGCAAACCGTATACGACCAGATCCAAGGCAAGTCCTTCCTTATCAGACCCGTTCCTCACGCAGATGGAAAATTTTCGGCGGCACTAGAATTATTGATCAAGATCAAACCTAAGCTCAGCGATATCCTGTCCGATGATGCACATGTGGCTAAAGACCTCCATCACATTACATCACTAGCCCAGTCTTTTTCTGAGCAGCGGCTCAAGTCGAACAAAAAAAGCCATCTTGCCGATGCGCTTGATCAGGAAGGTCTGTACCAGTGGTTACATTGCAACCTCTCATGGGCAACGTTTTCCTCAATTTATCAAAAGGTGTAAACCTCTGGAACGCCTCCGGTTTATTCCGTCAAGGTTCCGATGGTAACTGTCGTCCCATCATTGCAGCGCGTAGGCAATCCTGGGTCGTCTGAGACGGCGTGCTGTCTAACCCTGGCATCAGTGCGTCTTGCGGGCTTCCGATTGATGGAGGCCGGTCTGGAAGCGAAACCCACTACCGAAGGTTCGTTCCCCCGCTTCCAAAGTTTGTGCCCCTCTCCACCCCCAATCACAGCATTGTTGCATGTACTTCAGATAGCCTGCAAGACAGGGATCACGCTGTCAGGTATGTCATGGTAAGGTGGTACGACACTCAGTGACGTTCTGTACCGCGGACGTAGAGGTCGGAAATAACGAATCGGCCGCTTGCATTCTGGCGTGCGCAGCCAAGGTTATTATTTCTTCCACTACGTTCCCGTCGGCTCTCATTAGGTGGTCCAGTATGAAGAAGCGCTGAGAAACATTGACGATCCAGAGGGTCAGCATCTGCACGCCAGGGCACGGGTTACCATTGTCTATTTCTCTAGCAGAATGGAAGCTGTGAGGCTGTTAGACTGCTTGCGTGTGGCGGCACTGATATTTATGGTAACTCTGGTTTGGCATGCACACAGGCCTGGAGGGAAAAGAATGAAGGGCTGGCGACGTTCATGGCGGACAAGATTACTGGTTCGAATCCCCAGTATGATCAAGTTTGTAAAGCGGCGCGGCTCATTCTATTGTGCACAGAAAATGACAGACAGCTGGCGTTGCTCTCCATCCGTGACGTAAGTGTACCGTATTTTCCCCAGCGTGGACACATGTCACCGCCGCCCCTAGCGAGAAGTGCTGGTGGCCAAGTTGCTTGATATCGGTAAAACGATTTTACGGGTCTGTACGCAGAGCGGGAAACCACTTGCGGAAGGGGACAAAGCACATGATGCCTTGCGATGGTTGAAAAAGGCGTTCCAAATAATCGAACCGTTAGATTGCTCGGCCACGCCCGAATTATTGGAGCTTAAGGTCCGTCTCCCGATACGCATCAATTAAGGGTTGTTCGATGATGTAGCATATTCGCCCAGCGGTCCGTTCTCAGGAGCTTGGGTAAGATATGCATATGACTGAATGTGGAACCCTACCGTAACCTATTATCTACCCGACTCATTCGTTTAGCTCGGGGATACTTCCTGGCGTCATCACAAGACCCGGAGAACTTGGTACGCGCGGAGACTGCGCTCCAAGAAGTTATTGCGACCATGGACACCTCCGTGGAACCCGTAAGGGACCAATTTCCCGCAACAGCATATGTGAATTTCACACGTTATCCTCAGGCAAGCTCCGAGCTACAGCAACTCCGCTGGATGAAGTTGGCTGTGGTGAAGCGGCGGAAAGCAGGAGATGCCGTGGTTCTTTGCAGTGAGCCAATCTTCCCTGTTATATGCAGCCCTCTTTAGCTGATGGGTGCATCGCAAAATTAATTACGTGCATCATAGCTCTGGAGTCAATAATCGACAACATGACCTTTTCTGAGAGAGACCTTATTGAGTCAGCCTGAACATGTGTTTTATCTTGTTTGCTGATATTCGTTCTAAAAGCATGCTCCAAGAACTGCGAACCCTTTCTCACCATCAGTATGTCATGGTTCGGCTGCCTCATTTGACTTATCGGTCCTCATCTTATCCCACAGCAGTCTGGTGACTTCCGCAACGAGAACTTGTCTACGCAAAGCGACAGCTTGCTCTGCAAGTATTCCTTCCATCGAGAAGCTTCTCATTTTCCTGGTGTTTCATTGTTCAAAAAGCGATGATCACGCCGGGGCATTGAAAGATCTAGAAGCATCGTTCCAAGGCAAATATCTTTTTTTGATAATCCCAAGAACGAACAGATTTAGTGACACGGGATCTGGTCCCGGTTTTCTTCATCAGAAATTTGTGTATCTGATATTGAGCTCTCTAAGCCTGGCGCGAGCGTGTGTATTACCGTAGGTCCCATTGTCCACTCGCCATGCCGTAGTTTTACGTTTCCATTTCAGTTGATATGGCAATATGGCGACCGTCATTATCAGGCATCACGCTGGGCAGAAGCGGCTGATTGGTTCATGTGTGGCACTCACACTATTTTCTCTGGCCTTGGCGCTTCCTCGCTTTCCAAATGCTTTCGGAAAGCTGCGATGTGTCAACTTCAACAAAAGGAGTATGCACGAGCGATGGCCACGATCAGGCGTTGTCCCCAAAACGGCGCGACTACCCGTTATGTGGCGTTTTTGGTTGCGGTCCGTCAAGGTACGTGCGCGGCGTGCCGGTTAGTGTGGCGTGTTGGTTGTTAACGGATTGATCAGGTCTTGAAGATGATGGTAACTTGTGGCCTTTACCCTCGTTTCATGCCGTGGCTCAAAAATACCGATATGATCAGCAACCAGAGCGGTCAAAGAAATGGTTGAAGCCCCCGATTTCGATCGTCGGATGCTCCTTCTGGCCTGTAAACTCTCACATGATACTGACATGAAAGGCCTGCTACACTCTGTGCTTATACATCTACTGGACACGCTAAATTTCCGCGAGAACGTGGATACCGTGACGGAGTCCATGACACTGATCAGGTGCATTATCAGACTAACCCTCAAACTCCTCGGAGAGCCTGGCGCAAACCTGTAAGTTGTCGGGCTTTTCTTGCTATCTTGGGCGCTCACTTTGGTAGACGTTCCCTTGTGAGAACCTTGCTCAATCACTTCAAGCATGGTTCGTGGGCATGCTACATAATCCTACGTACCGTGACGTGTCATCTTAGCCAAGTCGCTTGTTGAGTCTCTGACTTCTGAAAATGCGACGATGATGATCCGCGACATCTCATGGCTTTGGCGTACAGCATACAATTGTGCCATCGAGGGCTGCTCCGATTGGGAGAACCAAGGGGAACAAGTGTCCGAAGTATTTGACACTGCAAGGGAGGTCGGTATTCTCAAAGGGTGATCATATATGTACCCGCATTGATCATGAACAGCTTCTTGAGCTATATATCTCCAGAACGGTCATGGAGGTGGAACCTAGCGTCTACCTGTATATAGCAAACGCGTCCTTTGCTGCAACCTCGGGCCGAGGTATAGTACCCTTTTTGATCTCAATGACCTTTTCGCTCATCAAATACCAAGTGATCTTGGCACGTGAACGCATCTCACAAGACAATGTTCCGACCGTAAGTATTTCGATCATATCTCCTCGTGGGCTGACCGTCCTGTAGGGCAAATCCGCGGAAACGCTCTTGACGGAAATAAAGGGCTGTAGGACCAGAGTCTCAGACGTGCTTTCAAAGGTGCCCGCCGATAGTCAGCCCCAGATTCACTCCTTTTTGCACGTATTGCGTGTTTTCGCGGTTGAAACAGCCTCGCGACTTGAAGATTGGGTATATGTCCTGGCTACCATTAAAGTGGGTCTTCTAGCCGCAGAGAACGGAGTGGAGCCTTACTCTCAAGCACAGGAGGCGACGCGCACGGACGACCAAACTCTCATCACGTTTGAAGCCTTCTGTGATATCTTGGTCAGCCCCTTGATAATCAGCTGACTTCCTAAGTTGATATCCGTCGACAGTGGGAGAACAAGGCTTGCCCAGTTCACGGCACGGACGGTCCACTGATCTCAATGATCTCATATGTGCTGACCGTTCACCTCCTTAGTGTTATACGAAGCTCTTGAAGTGTGCACTGTATTCGCCCTGAGCTTGCACGTGCAGCAAAGCTCACTCTTTCATAGGGTATACTCCATGCGTGCCTGACGAATGGCCATCTGTCCCTGGAAAAGTTTTCACGGTGGCTGCGATCAATATGCACCATTCTGCTGTCGCAAGGCACTGTGGCTGACCGATCAAAAGCGATTCAGTACATGGAACGGGCCGGCGCTGTCTTGGAAGAACACGGGAACCTTATGGAAAGCGGGAGCCCCGTCAGTGTCTCGTTTTGACAGGGCATTTCATACTGAGGGTCCCCTAACTGCGAACAGCTCTACCCGGTGGACGAACGTCTTTGGCTGCTCAGCACAGCCTATAACACGGGCGTAGAATGCTTGCAGTGTGTGGTCCCCTCGTTTTGGGTTCGGCTAACGTCGAGCAATGTCCGTGTAGCGCTTCTCTGGCGGACGAAGCGAAACGATGGTTCGAGTGCTCTACCGTCCTCTGTCGATTCGTTCCAGACGGCAAGCTACGGGCAGAAAAAGTATGTCCGATGACGATGACGAAGCATGCTCACAATGCAGCGCCGACTTGGTTTCTAGATATCGAAAGCTTACACCGAATTACTGACACGCTACACCGGTCAACGCACATGACGACCTTTTCTGTCCACTCTGTATCACTCGCTGCATGTCACCCATGTCTGTTGTATTTTTTTTTTGTTGCAATGCAATCCTTGTGTCGTCATTGTTGTCCGTAGTCTCTAAGTTGGTACAACAAAACACGTCCCCGATTGTTTCCTATGACGAGGTATTCGCTCCCGCAAGAAAAATCCATCGCAGTGACGTGGCCAAGAGGAGTACTCGTCGTTGGCCAATTTCCAAATGCAGTGAGAGACGGGAGGTGGATCTATCGATTCCCGACGTGAGCGTCTGCCAAGAATAAATCAGCCGGCAAAAGCAACATACCAAACGCATTTGATCCTTTTTAACGTTGCTCGCCATGGCTAGCAACTGTGCGTCGTGATTATAGCTTAGGCACGAAATGTTGGTCGTCAGATTGCCCAATGTTTTCAGCGGTTTTGGCTTGGAAGCCTCGAGCGACACAGTACTATCTGCGCTGTACACGTTGACGAGGCCAGTGTTGGATCTGAAAACCCATGTCCATCAACCTCACTGTCTTTCCCCCCAAAAAATAACGCACCCTATGGTGAGGTAGTTCCCCCGCTGATCGCCACCCATGATGCGGCTTCCAAATCCACCTTCGTCTTGCCACCGCTTGACACACTTTCGCTGACCGACGTCCCAGACGTATACCTGGGAGTCCTCGGTGAGACTGAGCAACTCGCTCGGTCCTTGTCCCCTTCGAGACCACCACAGAGAGCGGATCCCAGCGTTGGCTTTGAGTCCTGCAACGACCTGGGCTGCGCCGGATCGCCAGTCGACGAGGTGGATGTGTCCACGACGGCCTGCGACTGCGAGGACGTCCCCGGTAGGATTAAAGGCGCAGGTGTCCATACTCGCGCCTTGGTTGGCGCCGAACGTGGTCCCCCACAAGCCACGCGGTGAACGGTGAGAGGTTCCAGATTGGAGGTCGTAGGTATAGTAAAAGGGTCGGGGACCGGTGAGCAGGATGGTGGAACCGCTGGGGTGGAACATGGCATTTGTCAGTGGGAGGGAGGGTATATGGAGAGTTTGGGCGTGTGGGTTGGTCAAGCCATCGACCTAGCGGAGGATGCCAGGTGAAAAAAGGAAGAGTCCGCATACACGGAACGAAACGTACGTGAAAGAGGCGTAGACGTCTATCCGTGCTTGCGGTGAGCAGGACAGGGATCTGTGGTGACGGATGGAACTGAAGTGATTTTATTTCTCCCTCTGCGGGTGCGGCCTGGTTTGCGTCGCGCAGACGATCGACGGAGATGATTCCTGGCGTCAATGTTTTTGGCTTCCTCCCCCCTGATATGCCACCCGTCGATGCGAGAAGGTCTGGGATGACATCCTCTGCCTCGTCCTCATCCTCATCCTCGAGCCCTGACCCAGACGTGGAACGCCGACGTTTTGGATGCAACTTTTTGCGCGCTTTGGATGCCCACTCTGGGGTCGGATTGATTTGTTCGTATTGCCTCCGTAGCCTGCGTTCGTATTCGCGTCCACCAACGGTGTCTTCTGCAGGTGCATCGCGAAGCTTCCGCAAACGGGTGTGTGAAGTGAGTGATACCTGTATATTGGTATCATCTGGATCCACCCAAGCGGGTGCCTTCCGAGTTGATGGTCGGAGAGGGTTCTCAAGAAACGTTTCCTGGCAGGGCTCGATTGTGAAAGTATCATCGAGTGTCTCTCGTTCATGAGGAAGAGGTTCTTCCTCCACTGCCACGTCGGCATCACTGTCATTCCCGTTAAGCCCCTCGTCTAAAGCGGGGGCCCTGATCGACGAGGATCCGGCACTATCGTCAATGAAAAACAGCTTGAGACCACGCTTGTCTTAGCAAACGCGGTCTAGTCGATCGAAAGAGGTGACATACATCTGAATCAAGCATGTTCTCCAGCTCCTTCAGACGTCGTCCTGCAGCGCCGTCTCCGACATCGGAAATGACGACTACGCCAGCATCGTCTCCTCGTCGTTTGCCTTTGCTCTTCTCGGAAGGCACATAGGGAACGCCGAACAACATGCTTTCTAGGCGTCGTTCTTCATCGTCCTTGTTCGTATCATCGACCAACGTGCGGGTACCGAGCGGCTGAATGTTGTTCTCCTTGGAGGTTTTCTGTCGTTTTCTTGACTGCTTCCCCATCGTGTCAAGGACTGGCGTACAAAAGGTTGGGTTACACCTAGCAATTGTGGCTGTGCAAAACTGAGCCTCTTCACGTTTTTCGTTGTTATCCCCGTAGGCAGCTCCCTTGGGTTGGAAGACTGTCGTTCCTGCTCCTCTAAGGTTTTGTTGTATGAATTGATCACATAGATCGGCTTTTTTTCTCGAAGACTCCTTCACCTGGAGCGTGAATGTGAATTCAATAGGTGCGACCCTGACGTTCCGCGTCGCCCACAATTAAAAGGCATGGTGACTGCTTGCAGAGTGCCGTGTATGTCCGTCGTTGAACTCACCCAGGCCACTGAGGCTGGCCCACATGAGCACGACCAAGGTGAGATTGATTTCAGTCCATCTCCAGCCACACAGATTTGCGATTCCCAGGGAGGTCAAGTGGGCGTTTTCAACATGATTCTTCAGAAGGGACCCGATGTCCGGAATCGTGCGGTCGTGTTACCTCCGCTTCCCAGTAAGTAAGTATGAGGGTGAGACTGATGGATACCCAGAGTCTAATATTTGTTCCGAACCCCCTTTCAATTGCCGTCGGAGGCTGAAGCGCTGACAGGCTAACAGGGCGTAACTTTGGCGAATACTCTGAACGACACGCGCCGCAACGCCACCGTAGGGCCAGCGCAAAGATACCTGATAATCAAGCGCTCGAGGACTGGTACACACAAATTTTAACCTCTTATCTCCCGCATTTGCCAACCTACGACAAATCGCCTCACTATATATTCTCAGCCGAGAATAATGCAATACGCGAAGTTCAACGTGATTCAGAAAACACGCCGGAGAAGCGCGATGAACCGGACTATCGGCTACATGCTGTGGTGTTCCACCTGTCCGTTCTAACCGCATGGGCTGAGCTGGGAGTTATCAATGAAGATATGAATATGCGGTGCGTTTTTGAATGTGTCTAGAAGGAGGTATTATAGAAATTCGAAATCACGTATGCTTGAAGGGCTAAACCGAAGAGGGAAGTTGGGTGGCGATTCGTTGGCTGCAGATGCGGCTGAAAGGCTCATCCGACCGCAAATTGAATGCGACGAGTTAGTGGGGCCAGTGGGGAGTCATTAGCCGTGATGATGATCCTAGTGTTACTGAATTAGCGGACTGATCCCGGGTTTCACGCTGCCTGTCGTAAGATGCGAGACATGTGTGAACGAGGCTTACCTAGGTTTTGATGGCTGGTTTCGGTGACGCTGACAAGCCCGAGTCAGCGATGCAGCCTTGTCTCCCTGTGGCAGGCACAAGCGATCGAATACATTGTGCCATCAGATAGGACACCGAAACTCGCGCGACTGTTATACTATACCCCGTCGAGTAGAATACCAGGCTCAGTTTCGGCGCCCGATGGGCAGGGAACGGTCAAGATGTTAAGATGGCGTCCTGTGGATAACAAGACAGCAATGCCGCATCGCCAAATTTGAAGTGTTTGGGGTTGGGGCTGTCGCTGGGCACGTTCGCCATTGTTCGAGCGATTTCGGCATTGTACTGAGTCTTATTGGCGCCTCTTGGCCGCGTTACTTATCCTTGCGGTCTTAGGACGTCGCTCGTCAGTTGCGCCCATTTAGGTACCAAATTACGGAGCTCCGGTTTCGACAGGTACACATTGTGCCGTTTTCTCAGCAAAGTTATCGCGCTTGACGCGGACGCCCGCGGGTGGTTGTCGTGAACCGAGGTGCGGGAGATTGCTTGACAGTGCGGTCGCTCGACATTGATACCCATACGATCGCGCCGCAGTTGATAGCCTGTTGACCGCTGTTTACCTTGGTCGCCACTCGTCTCCCTCCTACTACTCCAGTCCGCCTACGATCTCCCACTCGGCCTGCTCTGCGTGCAAGCCCGGTGCAGAGTATCACCAACATTCTCGTTCGTTCCTCTTCTCACCCACTTGTTTCCCGTGTCTCTAATCTTGATTCCCAGTGTCTTCATACTCTCTTCGCTTCTCTCTCCTGTCTCCTTTCTCCCCGGGGCCGTGCTCCCACCTTGAATTCTTTCCTGTAAAATTGCTATCTAACCGTGCTTCATTATGGGTGTATGTTTTTCTTCGAGTGGGATCGTAGACGTCTCCGAGGACGATAGGTGCAAGCATCGCGAGGCCGAGAAGATGATGAGGGAGGTCGGTCCCTCCTCCATCTGTCTTGCATCCTCATCACTGATTTCGCTTGATCCTAGGCAAAGGCCAAGATGGCCACTCAGGTCAAGGTTGGTGCTTGGAGGCTGTCGCAAGCCCTTCCTATGCCCTGTTCCTAACCTTTTCTTAGGTTCTTCTCCTTGGCTCTGGTGACTCGGGCAAATCGACCATTCTCAAGGTACCTCTCTCCATTGACCCGTTCCCGCAATCTCATTCCGGCATGCCCACAGCAAATGCGACTCATCCATCGAGTTCCATTTTCCGCAGAAGAGATTGAAAACTATCGCCAACTTGTTTTCAACAATTTGACAACAGGCATGGCTTATGTTCTCGAGGCCATGGAAGACATGGGTCTCGAAGTCGCCGAGGAGAACTTGCCACATGTTGACACTATCACGAATGCCCGCGATCCCCAGCCGTACCAGCCATTCCAAAGAATGTATTATGAACCTCTAAAGGCCCTTTGGGAAGACAAGTCTATTCAGAAAACCTACCAACGAGGAAACGAAGCTGCCTTGCCAGAGAAGTAAGCCCCCCTCTTTCATCTTATCATGTCATGCGAGTTTAGCATCATCCACAGTCTAGCCTACTTCTTCCCAGATTTGGACCGCCTGTTTGAAGAGACCTACAAACCAACGGAACAAGACATCGTTCAATGCCGAGCACGAACCATCGGTATCACCGAAACTACGTTTCAGCTCAAGGACCATGAGATGCTCATGGTCGATGTGGGTGGTCAGAAGAGCGAAAGAAGAAAGTGGATACATTGTTTCCAAGACGTCACTAGTATACTATTCTTGGTCAGCCTCAGCGGCTACGACCAGTGTCTTGTGGAAGATCGGGATGCTGTAGGTGATTTGTTTCTCCTCTCTTTCGATGCTCACTTGCCTTGAAGAACCAAATGCAAGACGCGATGACCATTTGGGATTCGATATGTCACTCCCAATGGTTCAAGCAGACGTCAATAGTGCGTGTTTTATACAGAGCATATCGTCACCGTCGTTCTTACGAATCGATGAAAGATATTATTCCTGAACAAGGATGATTTATTCCGAAAGAAGATTACTCATTCAAATATTAAAAACTTTTTTCCAGTACGATCCCAACATGTGACATGTGACATTAACTCATGATTTACAGGACTTTGAAGGCGAAGCGGGGGACGCAAAAGCCGGTCGTGATTACTTTAGAAAACGCTTCTCGCGACTCGCACAAAAGGCAGGCCGCTCTAAAGAGCGCGAGATATACATACAGTACGTAAGAATGTCTCTTCGCTTACCGGTTCTAAGTTGCTTTGCCAGTGTAACAACGGCAACGGATACCGCGATGCTAAGGGTGGTAATGGCAGCTGTCGAAGGTACGTACAGTTTTTCAAATCGTTTCAAGATCAGGTCGCTGATTTGCTCAATAGAGTGAGTTCTAATCTTACTTTATCCCATTTTCCAACCTTGATTTTTTTGTCCAACCGTACGCTCATCTTTTCATCTCTTTTCCGACGATTTCCTCTTTCATAGCATCGTTCTCCGATCCAACCTTGAAGTCGCGGCGCTGATCTAATTTGTTTTGTTTTTTTTTTCCTGTCATATTGCACGCCTGTACTCTGGACGCGCCTGCATTGCCTTTCTCTCAAACGCGTCTTGCCATGTTGTTGTCACCACAAACTTGTCCTCCCATTCATTGCGCGATCTCGATGGATAATAAACATGACCATACCCGTGTTCTCTTCTTCTCACTAATTGCTGTTTACCTCTTACTGATCATTCCGTTGCCGTATGTCTTTGGTACTCGGTTCAACACGTAATGCGGATCCGTTCTTGCTATAATTCCCCCGACGTTCTTGCCAATCACTCCTGGATATTTTGGAAATTGCCCCGCCGACAGCGCCATTGTCAGTAAGAATGTGAGTAATTATCCGACCTTGCCGCGCTGTGGCTTGCGTTCCTTTACGTTGCTGATACTTCGACCCTTTATCCACAGATTCGCGAAGTCATGCTTTGATCGAGCCGAACAATAGTTGGGTGCCTCCTAAGACCATTTGATTTTGATTTTTCCATATACGCTCATCGTCATTCTTGGGGTCCTTGTACTTCTTTTGTGCTAAAAGGATTCGCCACGGCATGTCGCACGGACGATACCGATGGACATGGTTACTGCGACTAGTCGGTACTCTATTTTCCTATACCAATTATCAAGTTACTGTACTCAATTGCGTTCTACCCGTGTCCCCTTTTCTTTGCATTTCTTCCGCTTCTGAATCCGTCACTGTATTCGGAGCAAAAGATAGTCGCAAGTTGAATCTAATCGTAGTCTCACGCAGTCACGGTCTTGACCGAGCATCCTCACCAGTACACTACAATGACAGAAGTACTAAGCAAACTTTTGTCGCTTCCAAAGACATCTCAGGGTTTCACTGCACATCGCTCGAGCGTCGTCGAACACACAACTAATCATCATGAGCGGTTGGGATCTCACCCACACAAGACCCCACGCTTGGATCACGACTCTGACTCTGGCTCTGCATACAGGTCGCGAGATCTCAAAGGTAAAGCCGTAGAGAGGGATGGTCCCATCAGAATACAGGTTCAGATCCTGACGCGTGAGTCCGCCGTCGAGGACAGTACATACCTCAAGGTACTCATTCATCTCTTCAGCAAAGGCACCAACCAAACCATCTCCCAATCCTTACGCGCTTCTGAAACGCTGCACGCAATTCTTGCTTACCAGGGGTTCCCAAACCGAGCTGTTGCCAGCGACGTTCGAGTGTATCTACACCACCTGTTGTTCACAGGTCCGCGTCCCGGGACAGGGGGAGATGCTCTACGAGATACTTGTCATGGAGATTGACCAATGCAACTTTCGTTTACTCCGTGAACTCGAGGATTCCAGGGATAGTGGCGATCTCATGGATTGGCTGGGACAATTGGTCCAAGTTTGCGAGTGGTTTGAGAGCAAGGTGGTACGTCTCGATCAGCTGGTCTACAATGCACTTTTGGGTGCACATTACCTCTTTGCTGGTTTCAGGCCCTCCTACAGTCTTTGTTGTCCTACCTCGATCGCGCTTTCATCTCAAAGGATACGAAGCGTCAGAATATTCGGTTGGTGGTTCGGTCCGCTATGCGTGTTCTGCGGATGGCTGATACACTATATCCCAGCGATCTCGCCTTTACGTCTTTCAAGCGGAAAATACTAAACGATGCGCATGTGGTCGACTGCATTCGTGCAAGCGTTTTGGAATGGTTGGACCTCGAGAGATCGAGACCTGAGAAGTTGGTTCCCCATACTTCTGTCTTCACTCACGCCCACCAACCCGTTGTAGGACCACCCTCCCCAGCCGTAAGATGATCCGGAACCTTCTCTCTCATCTCCTCCTCCACGACATGTATGACGTCATATTCGAACGCTTTATTCTCGAACAAACGCTGTCGTCTTATACTAACGAGGCGAGAGACAAGGTCAACCTCAGTGCGGAGCAATTTCTGGTCCACGTTACAGAACGCATCAGTGAGGAACGAGAAAGATCCGAAGCAGTCTGTGGTGGCATCGGGGAGACCGTCAAGGAAGTCGTGCAGGCTTGCAGGCGGGGTTTGTTGGAATCGAAGTTAGACTGGCTTGCCAAAGGAGGTGTGCATGTCTCTGCTGTGTTGTTACCGGTATCTGATCTGCGATACAGCTCTCGGCCCGCTCATGAACGCCCAGGGTACGGACCAACTGCGCTCGATGTATGCAGAGTTCGAGGCTCTCGATAGCCAGAGTATACTTTGCAGAGAGTTTAAGTCCTACATACAGGTAATGCGGACGTTCACTTTAATCCGCCGTTCGCGCGGTCTGACCAGCTGGTAGACGAGTGTCGGGGGCATTGTCAAAGATGCGGAACACGAAGACGACATGGTTGAACGCATCCTTACTTTCAAGGCCTTTGCGGACCACGCACTTCAAAATTCCTTTGTCTCTTCTTCGACACCCAACTCTTCCTTTTCGTATGCGCTTACTGATGCCTTTACCACTGGTTTCAAAGCTCGCCGAAACAAGCCTGCGGAACTCATTGCTAGACACCTCGACAAACTTATGCGACGTGGGCAACGGGATACCTCTGACGCGGAATGGGAGTCTATGCTGGAGAAGGTGCTGGCACTATACAGATTCACCGATGATAAAGACGTGTTCAGGACCTTCTATACGCGGGCGTTGGCAAAGAGGCTGTTGCTCGAAAAGAGTGCTTCTGATGACTTTGAAAAGGGAGTACTGAGGATATTGAAGGAGAGTGAGTGGCTACCTCTCGTGACATCCTCTCTCGCGTGCTCTTGTCTGCCTGGGCTGAGGTGATCGATGACCTTTATTTCAGGATACGATCCCGAATTTGGGCAGGGAGATCACATGTTTAATGATCTTGCTCTCTCTCGGGAAGTATTGAGGGAATTCCACAGTCGCATTCCAGAAACGAGCAACGCTCAAAAACTGTCCGTGATGGTCCTCCAGCGAAGCGTATGGCCATTCGCAGCTCGGAAGAAAGACGTCGATCTGCATCCCTCTGTATGCTTGTTGCTCGGATCGCCTTCCGTTTGCGCCTAATGAGTCACGTTTCGTAGATGCACACTGATCTCATGAACTACGCTACTTTCTACAAGGTTAAGCATCAAGGGCACAAACTCGAATGGGACCACTCCCTCGGTACGGCAACGATCAAGGCGAGGTTCGCCGCTGGCAACAAGGACTTGACCGTCAGTCTATACCAGGCCGTGGTGTTACTCCTTTTCAACGACGAGACGGAGATCGGGTACAAGGCCATCCTGGAGGCCACCAGAATGGGTGAGGCATGAATCTCTTTGACGCCAAGCTGACCGAAGCTGACATTGGATGACGCAGACGAGCCCGAACTCAAACGGACCCTTCAGAGTCTAGCATGTGCGAATAAGAAAGTCCTCAAGAAACGGCCTGTCGGGAAAGACGTCAACGAAGACGACGTGTTCTATTTCAATGCCGACTTTACAGATCCGAGAGCAAAGGTCCACATCAACTCTATCCAGGCAAAGGATACGGTACGTCGTTGGCCCCTCTTGTACCATATATACCTGTTAACATTTCCCGTTCCACAGCCCGAGGAATCGAAACGCACACAGTCGCACATTGACTCGGACCGCAAGCATTACCTTGACGCCGCGATCGTTCGGATCATGAAAGCCAAGAAGGAGCTCAATTACGAGGCGCTCAAGGCGGCGACGATCGAAGCGGTCAAAAACCACTTTGTGCCCGAGGTGACTGTGATCAAGCAGCGGATCCATGGGCTGGTGGACCAAGACTATCTGAAGCGGGACGAACGCGACATGAACAACTTTATTTACGTCGCATGAGGTTCGATGGAATAGGCGCGTAGGATACGTAAAAAGATAGTACGGCTTGCCATGCTCGTTGCTTGTACTACTCCGTTCTGTGAAGAGGACTTGTAACAAGAAGCGTCTAGACTACTGGAGTGAACTCGCCCAGAATGTCCACTCACAACATTCCAACGAAGGGTGGTAGTGGAGTCGACGCAAAGGAATCGATGCGATCGGTGACGATGATACTGGTCGAACCCCAAACGAGGCCGAGGCGTACACCTCATCAAAAAAGGATCTAGCATCAACTCGCTTTCGAGGACAAATCGACCTCGACGTCCGCATTGTCCAACAGTGTGCGTAAGAGCTCCGAGTACTGGCGATGGAGTCTCTCTATGGTAGCGACGGGCAAGGGAAACGGGAGAATGGAAAAATGGAGTTAGTAATCCAGACAAGACCACGTCATGAAAGAAAGACCGTTTACGAACTTGCGCGATCGACTGCCCGGAAGTACTCTTCGTTCGCCTCTGTCATGGCGGTTTCCAACGCCTCAAGGCGGTGCGCCTGTATAGGAAACCAAAAGGGGCGACACGGCAGAACGGGACGTGACGTCAGAAGGGAACGGAGAACGAGCCCCCTAGACGTGCCTGTGTTTCCTCGGGTTCCGGGACGGGGAGGGATTGGATGAGCACTTCGATCTGTTTCGCTTTGACGATCAGGTCGTCGACGAGCTCCCGTTTGTTTGCTAGGGGAAAAGACCGCGTAGTAACGGGCGGACCGAGCAGCGCAGCGCCATGACGAATGGAACGAGGATAGGAGATAGCAATGGAGCACCAGGGCCGAGAGTCGGGAGTCAGGCACACGGGATCCGGAACGAGTACACAGGCTCACCTTCAAAGACTTCTGGCGGGTCAAACTTGTCTGGATTGCGCGATTTCGTGACCGGTATTTCGGGGCTGACCTGGAGAAAGGTCGAGCGGGAGGTCAGGTAGCCGATGCTACTCGACATGATCATCAGGAGCTGTGCCATGGAGGAACCACAACACAGCGTGTCAATGGCGCAAGCGAACCACCATTTGGCGAGACGGACGAGGCAAAATAAAGAACGTTTCGTTATTTGATTGTTCACTTCTGGTGAACAGGTTCGCTTGTACTCACCCGTTGTATTTCATCCTGGAGTTGGGTAATGCGGTCCATGTGCGACAAGTCCTGCAGCATTGCCGTGCTGCTAGACAGAGATGACTTCCTTTCAAACTTGTCGGAGACGTAAGTTACTTGCCAGCGAACGTACTCATGAAATGATGGCCGAGCACAGACAGCCTTGAATTTCAGCCACTCGGATAATAAAAACACTGGTATGTAACGAGTGTCCAATGGTAAAGACAAAACGTCGCTATCTCACAAGAAACCAGCACCGTCCTCTTCGACGCCTGATTAAATGCTGACGATGACAATATACTTATTAGCTCGTCCGGGAATAAATAGCCCGACGCGGTGAGACAAATGGGTCACCAACGTGACCACGCAGTGAAAGTCTCCTGGAATCCATCTCGGTTGTATTTCTCGTTGATAATACCTTGTTCTTCGATCGTGAGTTGGTAGGTTGTTCCAACAGTGGAGATGCTGTAGAGCATAATTGCCGACTGGTCATCAATGTTGAGGATCTCGTTTTGACACGTGTAGTTGGCAAGACAGCCTTGAGTGTAGTTCTAACGTCAGGAATAAGCATCGAGTCGCGTTCGAGTGTGAGATAGCTTGATCATACCTGGAAGAAGCTGTAGAATCCAGCACCTAAAGGCAATGATAAGACGATCCTCAGCCTGAACGGACGAATAACTTTACCAAAGAGCGTAATGCCCCACGACTGTTGCACATACATGGCCCACGCCATAGGGTTCGAAGAATTGTACACGGGATCATAGTAGGATGAGTTGGTGAAGTAGGGTTGGGGGGCAGGTGGGACTGGCTGATAGTACGGCTAGTTTGGCTACAGTGAGCGAAATATCCACGGTACGAAAGCTAAAGTCTTACAGTCTCGGTCTGCGCGAAGCCAATCCAGTGATTCCCCGCGCTGTGTAGATTATATTGATAGAGTGCGCAGTGCTCAGCTGGAGTTAAAGGTGAGACTTTGTCGAGGTTCGGTATTTAGCACACTTACACGCTGATATAAATGTTAGCGATGCGTATATCCTCAGGCAGATTAAGCAACTCACCAGTACCAATCATCCACACAGGTCCGGATGATTCTGATAATATCCCGCGGCCAGAGAAAATACTTGTTTGACGTCCTTGAGGGTCATCGAGGTCGTGGTCAGCGTTCCAAACCCAGGTTCCCTACAGCAAGTTAGTACAAGGTTCCAAGTGGATGTCGACAACCCACGCACTTCCAGGTATGCACTAGACCCCGAGGTCAGGTGTAGGGCAATGAACGCAGCCTGGCAATTGGGACTGAGGTTGCCCACAGGACATTCTGCATACTGTAGCTTCGTACCAGCAGCTAAACCGAAGAATGTCAGGCTCCGTACATGGGTCGTTTCTCAATACATACCTCCGCCAAGACTGAGTTCGAACGAGGTGTTAGATAATTTCAAGAACCAAGGACTCTCAACATACCGGAAATAAGTGTCCCACATGCCTGCAGCGCCTTGTTGATCCCAAGGTTGTTTTACGTTCCACTCGACAAGGATCGCACCGGGCGCTTTGAAGATTATGTGAGTCAAGGCTAAAAGTGTGGTCTTGAACAACGTACCGGGTCCAACGGTGGAAAAGATGATGTCCGTAATCTCCAAGATCCCGTTGGTCCAAGGCGCACCAGCTTGTACCATCACTCTGGGATTGTTCTGGTCCTGGAAATTAGCGCCACCGCCGAGGATGACCGACCAGGCCTCTCCCGCAACTTGCGAACCGGCAGGAATGTAAAGGGTATCTGTGATATAGTATGTTCCGGCATCGAAAAAGATGAGTTTACAGCCAGCAAACTGTCGAAACATGTTCAGCATTGGCGTAACGACACTAAGTTTCAAAGCATACCATATTAAAGATATTCTGTAGGGCTGCGGTATCATCCGTGTAACCGTCGCCAACTGCACCATACGACTTCACGCTAACAACCTGATCCAGAGAATAGTCAGGATACTGAGGATGTGTTTTGCCAAAGATGTTGCCCTGCAAGTCGATGATATTCCATGGTTTTTGTGGTGGCTCGATATTTCCTTGGGTAAAACGAGGTAGCCCATCATTCCCGACGTACACATTCCCTTGGGCCCAAGACTCGATGTACATTGCATTGGTGGACCCCCCGAGCACAACCTTGCCACCTTGAACTCCGACTGCAACTGGAACGTTGTACAAATTGACATTGTTCAGCACGATGGAACCTGCAAGCGTGCCATTGCTGGGCATAGTGGTTTGGACAAAAACAGGGGTATCCACTACTGTCGCATCGATGATAGCTTCGGATCCAACAGTCTAGATAGTCATCAACAAGATGCACAAACAGCATGGATAGCACATTCACCTGAGTTGCAGAGGTCGTTCCACCAGTCGTCAAACTAAAGCCGACCTGAGTATGGATTGAATGTAAGGGAATGGAAGAGCCGAAAGACGTTTGTACAAACCGAGCAATTGTTTATGAATACGCGCTGGTAAGTCCAGCCTACCCAAATCGTGAGCAAGTATCATATGTGTCAAAGACCAAACCCATACCCCAACTCCATGCAGCATTGACACCTTTAGGAAATGTCAGAGTGATAACGGAAAAGTGGTAGATCATGTACTCACCAACAACCGCGTTATTGACAGTAATATTTCGTACAGTGAACTGCTGGTTGCCAACAGAGATACCATTTTTGCCTGCCACAATTAACTGACGTGAGATCTAGATTGAGATGGACATACCTCCATTGAAGACGATATCTATAGGTGAGTATTGAGCATAGGACTATGGACAAAACATGAATTACACACCGCCCATGAAACCGCCACTAATATGCGAGGTAAGTATTTTATCCGCTGCGTTCCAAGGGCCTTCTCTCACCTTCCACTTTCCATGTAAAGTCCTGGAATGTAGATGTGAATTTATCGAACATGGATCCAAAGCGTAGAAATCTATACCTTGGTGTTGCGTGCCATTCTCTTGTGACATTTCCACGACGACATTGATCAGCGAGGTCGCCTGTGATACTTGCCAATGGATCCCAATTCCAGGCGCAGTGGCATTCATTCGACGCAAGTCGATGACCAGATTGCGCACAGAGCGGTAACTGTGAAGTGGAACGTTAATATCATCAGGGTAATCACCACGCGCGTTATTTGACACACAAGTTGTCTTGATTGATGAACCACTGAGCACCGCCACCGTTGGGGACATATGGGTCGGCATCTTGAGGAGGTCGTCAATATAAGGGCTGCCGATACGAACGCCGCAATGCTTACCGATGACAGCAAATCCTGTGAAATTTGAAGAGGCAAGGAGCGTTGGTGGTGTTCTCGCGTCACCGATCATTTGGGTATAGTAGTATGTATTGATGGCGGAGGATACCAAATATTCCCTGGCAATCTGATCAGCCAGCAGTCGCATTGGCGTTAAGTTATCATACCCAGGCGGGAAATATATGATGGCAGGTGTCAGGCTTGGAAAACGTCTGTGAGTGAAATGGGGGTCAAGGGTAAACAGTGCTCACGTTGACGATTGACACCCATATCCACAGCGATATCCCTCGCTCATGGCAGCGCTGGCAAGTAGGGTCAGCCAGGAAGACTTTTCGCGAAAACCAAAGGTCCAACTTGATGGCTGCAGTATCATCGGTTACACCATCACCTTTGGCCCCGAAATCCTGCACATTGCGAAATACTTGGTAAGTTGTGTTGGGATTGAACGCGGAAGTTCCCTGATGTTTGATGTTTTGTAGCCAATATGGGTCCCCTGGCGCAGCCTGGCCAGTTGTTAACGCTGCAGGGCAAGATGAACCGAGGCCGGAAACGAAGGATGCTAGGAGCAAGCACACGCTTGCGGACAGCAATGCAAGACCGGAACGTCTGGGCATGGCGACGCTTTGCCCTGTGAGCAGATAGCGTCTTTATAAAGCGTGGAGGGCCGGGTGAGAGAAGGAGAGTGCGGGTTGAAAGTTGTTCCGATTTTATTCGGATTCTGTTCATTATCAAGGCGGCGAGGCCGCGATTCAAAAGGTACAGAAAAAAGACGTGGCTCCTGTGCGGTGTACGTACGGGCGCGTGGCTGGGCAGCCGAGGTGGAAGTTGTTCCCTCCAGTAGAAGTCTGGCACTGCGATCACCAAGTTATCATACGGTTACGTTTTCCTCGTGAAAAACACGTTGGAGAGAGGGCTGGTAGCCATGGCTGACCACGCCACAAGGTGAGGTGTGCCATTACAAATGGGACTGCGTGTGGGACTTAGAGCGGTCAGCTGCCCGAAGAGCAGAAAAATAAACCTGACGGTGGGGATAAACCAGGTAGATTATAGACGGCGGGAGCATGTGGAGATTTATCCTCCGAGGCCGACTCTTGATTTGAACGTGGACAAGTTGTTTCTTTCCCCTCTCTCATCGACTCAGAAGCGGCGTAGTCTCGCTGCAAACGCCACTTGATTCCTCAACTCCGCGTTTCGGGCCGACTAAGTCTACGAGGGGTGTCCAGTGGCTCGTGCTAGGCTGTGCTGCGGTCCGCAGGTCCAAGGACCCATCGTGCGTGAATGATCGGCAAAGCGACGGTACTTTCGGATCGCGCCCAAGCGCCGGAATCCTAGCAGCGCGTTCGCGACCGTGAATTCCCTCAGTAGCGATCTTGGCATGCAGGGTAGCTAGGTACGTCAGCAGGATCGTCCTGGCGTGTGGCGCTGGCACTGTTATGGTCGCTGGTTGGTCGACCATGCTAGTCCCATGGGCCATCATAGCCTTGCCAAAGTCTCGTGTAGGACAAAGTCGACACCCCGAGTCAGCGGATATCCGAGATCAGGCCTGCTGTCAAATCCAGGTGTTGTTGTTTCGGTGGTTACGTAATATTTCCATTTCCGAGACAAGTATTGTTCATTGACGGGTCGCAATTGTTTTTTGTCGCTTCGACACATCCCTGGTTGCCCCACTATTAATTCCGTCGCTCCTTCTTGCCAACATCACTTCTTACCTTCCTTTTTTTTTTTCCTCTCAAGGCGTCTGCGATGTCTTCTTCAGCGTTAACCGTCTATCCTCATCTTCCTCCAACCACTAATATCCTCAATTCGCAGCAGCGCGTACGTCTTATGCGCTCAACGAGGAAGCTCGGCGCGGTTCTGGGAACCACGCCATATCTTTTGGAGAACGATACATCCTTTGCGATCCTCCCCCTTGGGAAGACCACTGCTAGAGTGTCAAAGCGCCAAGGCTCCATCTTTATGCACCATCATCCAAGTTCGTTATCCGTGACATCCAGTTCTACATCTACCACTTCGTCGCATCATCCTTCTCCGTCTGCGTCGTCTATTACCCTCCCCCAGAGCGTTGCACCGGTTACGCAGAGCCTTGAAGCACTCCCATTTAACCCTCCCGGCCTATCTACCATTCGTAGGCGTCGCTCGGGTGACAAAGTACCCCAACTCTACCTGCAACTTAACACCGTCCCAGTGTCACCCACCGACGATCGTGTTGCATTATCGCTCCCGCCAACCCCATGCACACCCACCCCACCCACCCCTACCACGCCTGCTGTACCTGACATCCCTGAAATTCGTCGCAAG
>JBBPSA010000026.1:0-21114 GCA_038093355.1 Boletus calvinii | reverse complement strand
TATACTATGAAGTGGACACTTGTGAATGGATTCCATGGAATATGTATATGAAAAGCGAGTGTGGATGCAAGCAAAGCTGGACAAGAATGCTATAAACATGGAAAAGAATGTGGAGAGGGACAGAGGGAAATACAACACATGCACAGGTATTATCCATTGCTTGGCCTTCCTTTCAGAGGCGTGTTCATGATCTTGTCGAGCCTTCCCATTTGCGACTCGAGCTTCGTCATTCCTACAGCATCCGTAGAACCTGATGAAAAGTCAAGTTCACGGGCGCCATGCTTTTCGAAATAATATGTGAGCAGATTTTTCTTGTTATCGTCCAGTCCATCTAGAAGCGCGAAAAGATGTGCTTCGTCGCGTAACACCAGCTGGGAGGCGATGATCGCAGCATATGCCGCTTCGCGAATGACAAGCGTGGTGGTATCATTAAGTGCCTGGACGAAAAGATCAACACTTCATTGGACTAACTAGGTAGAACGACGAGACTTACTGCAATCAATGTTTGCTTCAGGCGAGGGAGCTCTTCTTCGAGCACTTCAGTAGGAAGCCTCAGAATGAACTTGCCGAGTGCAATCAAGCCGAACGCGTGTGATCCCGCCTTGACGCCCACATCCAATGCAGGTTCAGCGAGAAAACCTCGCAGACTGCTGTGCATCGTTGTCAAGCCGTACACTGGTTCTATGCGCGAACATAGTGCGTCTCGAATGGTCTTAGTCGCTTCCAGAACCTAGCGCCACATCAGGGATCGAAGAACGGACCATCGAGGGAAACCCACGTCAATGGCATTACAATACCGTACTCTGAACAGCGCAGAGAAAAGCTCTCCTTCTCTCCCTTCGAGGAAAGCGGCTTGGTTTCCGAGGATTTCCCACACGACAATCAAGGTATATTCCAGTTGTTCGGCATCCTACCAGATTGTAGCATCGAAAAAGCCCTTGTTTTGGAAGGTGAAATTAGACGCACTTTGGTTGGGTCGAGAAATTTCAGTAAGCCATCGAACAACCGATCAAAGCTCCTTTCTGTGGTCCACATGTCCGGAACGACAGGCGGAAGTGTACGCATGATCGGGATAAACGGTGACGGGCTTGACGGGAGCCCAAGGCGAGGGCTCAATGGAGAGGCAGTATCAACAGGAATAGGGTTACTCGAGCAAAGCAACGCCAATTTCTGCAGGACACGAACGTCAGCATTGCCATCCTCGAGCGCCGTCACGAATTCATGAAGCTCTTCCACTCGATCAGCAGGTTCCACGCCCTTCAGTGGTGTTCCAAGTTCAATTGCTGTCAAAAGGAGTCAAAATATTGAAGAAAAGGCAAACGGATCGGTAGTCACTAGAAGCTCGCTTCGACCACCACCCGTTTTCATGGCTCTGATCTTGCAAGGGTTTGATCAATGGCTCAGAGGGTTTCCTCCCATTCATTGGGCTGTTTTTGAACAATGCTGCTTGTCGAAAGATGGTGGCATTGCGGCTATCTGGCGTCACTGGTGGCACGAAGCTTTTCTTGATCTTTGGAATAGCGGGGATCGTGGGTGGTTTTGGGGTCATAGCGCTGCTACTCCCAAGGAGCAGCGAAGTGGGGATCGCAGAGTGTTCATTATCCTCCGCCTCGGGGTCTGTTAACTCCAAGAGACGCTCTGCGGCACTTTGTGCCTGCTCAGCACGCGTGCGGAGTGCATCCTCGACTGGTATCGCGTCGGAAGGTTTCCCGGGGGAATCGGAAAGCGCATTTGATACAGTATTTGGTGTCGAAAGGCCGGACGATGGCGAGAACGATGGAGGTTGGGAAGTATGACTTGAAGCGGGAGGGTACAATTTGTAAGGTGTGGAGAAGGACATAACGTTCACGGATTCATCCATCTCGGAGTCACTGTCATCTGGAACCGGGATAGTAGTAGCCAAGAGGAAGGAATCCTGATCGTCCAAGTCGGGTATCACGATGGACTGCCTAACAGGAATGGTTGCGGAAAAAGGAGGTGCATGACGAACGTGAGAAGGGTCACTATTCGACGTCGCGAAGACTGGTTGTGGGGACTTGCGGGTTGCTGACGCTCGAGTTGGGGACTGCAAAGGGGGAGCGAGAGGTGAAGAAGTTCGGCGTCTCATAGCATCTGCAGCAGCTGTGGAAACTGAATCCGAGGGCGTGCGGGTGTGTGCAGTAGAGATCACTGAAGTGCTGACAGACCGTGGCATGGTCCCATTATTAGAAAGAATCCGGGACCTAGGGGGCACTGGAGGGGATAAAGATGTACGAGAGAACGAGGACCGGGACGCAGGTGTTGGAGAACTTCTATCATTGACAGATTTTCCAGATGGACTGCTAGGAGAACTGGTGCCCCTCGAAGGTGGTGAAGCTGCTCCCGCGGTGCGCGACGTCGACGTGGCCTGATGTCTAAGAGTCGGAGGTGCGTTCGCGATCGCTTTCGCCTTTGCACGACTAGCTGCAATAGCCGCTGCAACGCTGCTTTTTTTCAAGCTCGGAGTGGTAGGTGGAAGATCGACCACAGCATTTGGGTCCGGGCACGCCTTTTCCAACTGCTTTCGTGCAGTTGCATCCAACGCCTCGATTATCACAGTCGCTCTGTCGTGCCATACATTATCGAAAACCCAGAACGTCCCACGTGCGCTCTCCCGAACGGCGGGGTTAGGGTCCCCGAGTGCCTTCTTTACGGACTTCTCTAGCAGTTCCAAGCCACCAGCGGATTCGATGTATGACTTCGATCGGTGACCGTGTACTTCTATATATGCCTTGATGTGACTGACCACATATGTCCGAGACTGCACAGTTTTCTCATGTAAAGTGTTCCATAAGAGGGGCAATAGGGTACGAGGATGAGCGGATGCATGCTGAATAACAGAAGAAAGAGCTTGCTGCGATTGCTGTGCTGCGATCTTCTTTGTGAATCCTGCCATGCGAAGTAGGTTTGTGAAGATAGTTTCACAAAACGGGTCGATACCGGTGCCAAGAGCAGTGGCCAGCTCCGTATACATGGAGCAAGTATTCGCAGAAACTGTCGTTCTCAGACTTGCAAGCTGAGGAAGATATTGTGAACAAAGGGACAACCTCATTAGACTAGAACTCACAGTTTTCAACGAAGCCTGGATAAATCCGTCCTTAAGACATTGGAAAAAAACATCAGGGTATCTTGTATGGATGTCTCCTTTGAGCATTCCCCGGACACGTTGTATGCCTCTTTCTCGTGCAGCCCAGTTATGTTCAGTCTCCTTTCCCTAATTAACGATACACTCAGAGTAGTAGTTCAAGATCCACGAGTGCACATACCTCGAATGCTTTCACCATGGCTGCAAACTCATTTTCTAGGTCTCGAGCTGACGCGATCTAAGCGCAGGTGAATAGAAAGCGACGAATTAGGATCTATGCGGCTTACAAAGGCAGGCTCAACTGTACTGGCCGTCTCGCTTGTAGGCTGGGACAAGGGAGGAGAGACAACCATTGCTGCCCTGCTAGCTGGTCTTGACTGTTCTTTAACATTTCCGTGACTCGCTGCACGGATTATCGGTGTAGCGGCTGGTGGTCCAGCCGAGGAAGCCCCAACGGTGGGGCGTCGATTCTGTAACATCAGGCTGGGGGGAATATACTCCTTCTTCACGCCAGCGTCTCCGTTCTCTGACCCTTCACTCAATGGAGTGCTCGCTCCTGTGCTACGGCTGCTGCTCATGAGCTTGCCTAGGACGTTATCGACAATCGCTTTCCTGACACCCTTCTTTGTCATCTCCTTCTTTAGGTCAGCCCGCGCGGCATCAGTGACGCCAGGACCCGTGAAAAGTTCGATGATCGAGGGGGTCGCACATGCGCGAACGTTGCCGTCGGTGTCTTCCAATGCATCCACCAAAAGCGAAAGGTATGGTCGGATAGGGAAGGTATGATGAGCCCGACGCACGTTTACCAGCACCAAAATTGACTAGTAAGAAGACGTTAGTTGGCACTTGTAATTGAATAGGCAGGACCTCACCTGCTCTCGAACTCTCCATACCTTACTGGAAAGCCCGTTGTCTCTCAAAAAGCGTTCGAAGATTACGATGGGTGGCTCGGGGCCTTTTCCATTACCGAGCTTGGATGTCGATGGAGAGGAGCGGAATGCGAATCCACCAATGATGACAAGAGTTTCGCGTGCCTTCTCGCGAGCCTTCTCGCGCGCATCCCCGAGTCTTTCAAAGACACCAGGGGATGGAAGGAAAGAGCTCATGACATGTCGGAGAACAGAGACATCATAACTAGACCCGCTCGATGAAGAGGTGGAAGAAGAGGAAGAAAACGGACGCGCGCTGGCGTTGGGAGTGCCATTGGGGCGATGTATTATAAGAGGGAGAAGCGGGGGGATGGCTGAAAGAGTTGCGGTCGTGAGGTGTTGGTTTGCAATACGAAGACATGCTTTGAGAACGGCAATGAGGGGTTCTGGATCCGCGATCTGCAGTAGCGAGGCATGCGACAACTCAGCGAAGGAAGAGGTACATTCAGAGTGTCGTGCACCTCTATGCCAGCCTCAAATTCAGCTTGGAGTTTTGTAACAGCATCGAGTCTGAGTTCAACATCTAGAGGAGGCGTGAGCGTGGACTCGGAACTAACAAATGAGAAAGCGGACCACTGCTTTTGCATTGGTTTATGAGTTTTTCGAGACGGTCGTTGCTCATGATAGTCTTGAGAAAAAATAATGAACAGGTTTTTGGGGAGAAGAAGGTATTTGAACGAGCCTCACAGAGCTCACTTAGTGCTGCACTTCAAACGCGGTTGGATTATCATGTGGCGGAGAGCAAGGAACTTCTCGGCAAGTCGGTGTGGGCAAACATGGCAAACAATTAATTCTACTAGAGTTACAAGTTCGAAACTATCCATACTCCTCATTCACGATTTTTTGTCCGAGTGTCCGAGCGATCTGTCAGGTTGGATGTGGTCTCGGATGCGCTGCTTCTGTGCAAGAGTGAGCACAACATCATGGGCGTCATCGCGCTGCTCACCAGTGCTTTGAGCTCCGGGAAGCCGCCATTGACTTTACGATCCCATACCAAGACGGGAGAGCCATCTCCAACTTCCAACCAGACACGGAATCGGCCAGCAGTATCATCAGAATTCAACGGCACGACCGAGACCGCCGTGAGGACCGGAGGTGGAAATGTCAGAAGTAATTCCGTCGACACCCATGTAGCTCGGTGCAGCCTGTCAATGAACTTTCAGATCGTATCCTTGTCGGGCCAGCAGGCAGGCGTACCAGCGACACTAATGGGCCATATCAGAGATGTGAACGCTGAAACAAACAATGCGTACCCTATCGCAGAACTCGATAACAACGCGAGGGTGTGGGAGAGGACTTGGTGGCACAAAGTGGGCCACATCGAACACCTCCTCTTGCGTGGTTGAGGTGGTATCCGCCATCATATCGCCAATACTGTTGACGCTCAGACAAAGACTTGCTCCCCGATCACGTGATGTTATCTCGTGTGTGGACGCGTTGTTTGGCCAACAACGCGTCCCTTCCTTGACCCAAACGACATGGATGAGGCAGTAAATCAAAATCAAACGAGCGAGCCAGTGATATGGACTGTCCATGGTAAGTGTACATTATAGAATGCGCAATGTGCTCATTCACGGCGCTTTGTCTGAATCTGCAGTCGAGGTTCGCCTTGCCTCAAAGGCACGGAGGAGGTTGGATATCGTACAAGACCTTGTGCGAGATTTTATCACGACTTCTTTCGAGCGTCTCTCTCTCCCATCAGTCTTGAGTGGTTGGGATGTTGATCCAACCCTGGCATCCTCCGTGGAGCGCATCGCAGTCTCGGAGTCATCTTGTCCGTCGAGTTCCCTCTCCTTGAACGAAATCTCGCTTCAGATACACACTTATCAGCCATCCGAGAATGATACCGTAGAAGAATATGCCAATGGCTCAGGAGACAGCGCTGGGGATGCACTCGCAGCAAGCGTCTGCGAATTGCCTTGCAGATCCTGGGAGGGGCTATGGGAGGGCCTGATATATGCGGATAACATAAAACTGAAACTTCTCGACTATATATATGCCACCCTCGTTCTCAGCGATGCTAACGTCGACTGTACGTATGTGACTTTTGCCAGAGAATCATTACTGACCGCATTCAGTCAATCTCGTTTCGTGGAATAGAGTCGTGCTTCTTCATGGACCGCCTGGCACGGGAAAAACCTCTCTTTGTCGAGCACTAGCTCAGAAGCTGTCGATACGATTATCACATCGGTGCGTCCCTTTTGAAATCTTGTTGAATGCTTGTTAAGCTCTGGCCTGATAGCTATACGCAAGCACGTCTCTTGGAGATCAACTCTCACTCGCTATTTTCTCGGTGGTTTTCGGAGTCAGGAAAACTCGTTCAACGGCTATTCAATAGCATCATGGAAATGGTTGAAGACGAAGACTGTTTCGTCGTCGTCCTGATTGGTCTGTTTCTTCAGCATACACAGCATGTATGCGTGGACTCACACCCCACCAGATGAAGTCGAGTCGCTGACAGCTGCCAGAGCGGGAGCCATGGCAGGTACTGAACCATCTGATGGTCTAAGAGTTAGTGTATTACCTGGCTCGAGACTTTCCCGATCTGAATTTAACTCAGGTAGTAAATGCACTCCTAACTCAACTCGACAAATTAAAACACAGAAAGAATGTCTTGGTGATGTCAACCAGTAATCTTGTCAAAGCCATAGGTTTGCACATCCCTTCCTACGCAGATCGGTACTTCTCTGACGGGTTAATAGACTCTGCTTTCGTTGACAGGGCAGATATTATCCAATACGTCGATAACCCCCCTCGCGAGGCTATTTACGAGATTCTGCGTAGTTCACTCTGCGAATTCGTTCTCAAGGGCATCGTAGAGGAAGTGGTCAGTTAAAACCGTGCGTCTGCGCACTGAGAATTGCTAATTGGTTTGTAGTCCGTCCCTCCATTAGAGGACGTGTTGTACATGGAAAAACACGGGTGGTACTTGGAGACCCGTTCATCCCATGCTCAGAAGGATAAGATTGGGAAAGCGCTCCTTGAGCTCGCGGCCAAGTGTAGGGTATGTCATTCTTCTTTTCACTGTGCCGGTAACCAACTCTGCATGATTATAGGAGCAGGGCCTCTCAGGTCGTGCCCTGCGGCGCCTTCCCGTCCTCGCTTTAGCAGGGTGCATTGGTACTGGTGTCAGTGCCTCAAACATACCCACGTCTCCTTCTCCAGACAGATTTTCATCCAAGGGTGCTATCCGGTCAGACATTAATGTGTGGCTGAATGCTATGGAGAAAGTTGTCGATGATCGGGTTTCTGAATCCAAGAAGTTGACGTAGTTCATCCTGATGTACTTCCACGCGAGGATGTCACTGACGTGTCGTAGAAAATACCAATAAGCTCACGCCTACTGCAGATGACCGAGCAATGCAACCGGGTTGTCGTGGAATATGATATGCGTGCCTTTAATACTGTATATTCAAATCCCTATCTGGAGGGCCGCGATTTAATTCCCATGAAATGACGGATCAACTAATGAGTGCGTGAGATACGGGCCATCGTACGCGAGGAGAGAAAGTCAACCCACAGAAATCTATTGGCGGAATCAATGGTCGCGCCAACATACAACTCCCGATGGCAGAGGTGGCTAGTCCTCTTGCCAGTTGCCCTGGCTGCACCTTCCCCGAGCCTTTCTTGATAGAGAGACTCTCATCATCGCCCGTCCTATCTTCCTGAAAGTTCACCATTTCCGCCCAATTTTCACGTGAGACAACGGATCGACCACTTTCCGTGCGCAGATACAGGTTTTTCTGATTCCACACTCGACGTCCGAGTCGTTCCTTGACGCGCTGGGTCGAGCGAGCGAGCGCTGGGACGAACTCTTGAGTGTAAAAGTCGGCAATGTCTTCAAAGTCTCTGTGAAGGATATCCAAATGGACAGACACATCGAAATATTTAACGGGAGGTAATGGTCCCAGGGGTGTAAAGGAAACGAAATCGGTGATATGGGAGGAGGGTGAAGGCACGCCGGCAAGGACCTCCCGGGAATGTACAGATGAGTTTGCGTGAGATGGATCATGGTCTGGTGCCAGAGGTTGTCGACCCTGCCGCTGCAACTCCCGCAGCTCGCTGTAGTATGTTATGTCATTCTTCTTCCTCCTATATGTCCGACGCGTGATGTACCCCACAAATCGCATCAACTGCATATCTTTATTCCTCTTCGCCGTCCCAAAAACGGACAAGAGCATGTGCCTATTGATAGCGAACTGGGGGGATGGCGTTTTGTATGGAGTGTGATAGATCTGAGTCCGTACAGCCCTGTCCACAACCCGGTCAAGCTGGAATGCTTGAAAGAGGTAGTGTCGTGCCAGAGCCGAGTGGTTTGCACGCGACAAGTGCTTCAGGAGGAGATGGTAGGTGGTAGAATTTGGGTTCGCGTGTGGAGTCTGGTGAGGTTGAGTGGAGGCGGGGTTAACGACACCGAAATCGTCTTCGTCGTCAAATTCTAGAGAATAATGTTGACTGGCTTGTGGGGGCAGGGGTTGTGTGAGCACCTCGAAGGCCTGAACAAGCTTGGAAACGTTTCCAGACCGCCCAATCATGTCAATGATTGTGTTGAGCGCGGCAGTAGAGAAAGGCTGGAAATTGGGTAGTTGGGGAATGCCGGCCACGACAGTTGCGCTGTAGTCTGATTGTATGGGCAAATGGTCGGGAAAGTCCAAGTCAATCCCATACACCAATTTCAGGAGCTGCGAAAAGATGGCCTGATCCGCGGTTTCCTTTGAAATGCGCACCGCGAGGTCCAGAACGGCAGATGTGAAGGGTATAGCAAGGGAGCTCATGTCGTTCAGCAGAGTCTTGCAAAAGGCTGCGCAGTCAGACTGGACCTTTGCCCTCCGAGATTTGTACATGGGGAGGGTAAGTCGATGGGCAATAGACTGAAGGGTAAGACAAAACGTCCGGGTGTCGGGCTGAAGCTTGACGGCGTGTCTGAGCTCATCGTATACGTTCATGGAGCCATATTGATGACCAACAGCAGCGAACTGCTCCAGAACGTAGTTGTAGTCACCCAAAGAGGGCTTTTGCGTTATAGAACGAATGTTGCGCATGACGGCCTTCAACCTAGCTTCGTATAGGTGTGACGGGCGAGGGGGCGCAGGACCTTGCATACGCCTAGCAGCGAACGGGCGAAGGACGGAAGGGTGAGGAACGCACTTCCGAAGGACTTTTTGGTGGATTTCAAGAGGAAGACCGCTGTAATCCAGAGTGCTGGTAAAGTCAACGTATCTTGCCCAAACAGTCGAGGAGTCGGCATCATCTTGGGACAACGCAGTCCTGAGAGAGCAAAGCTTGCGATCGCGAATAGCGTCGCGACTAGTGCTTGAGTCGGCCACAAGTCTGGGCCCAATGCCCGAGGTTGATGCAGTTGCGGTGAGTAGGCATCGGTGCAGAAAAGGCCGTCGAGGCTTGGTCGCGGTTCGGAGGTTTGTCAAGGATCTCTGCATGATATATGCATGGAGGCGCCTCTGAGGACTGAAAGTGTTGAGTTAGCCTATTCAAGTGGTTTGGACTTGCAATTGTGAAAATTCGCACGTATGTAGCCGTCGGATGAGTCGACTCGGATCATTGCACGAATCCAGTTGCATCCGGATTGACAAACGTATGGATACACAGAAAGATGTCAATTTTCTTGTTATTGCTACAACCTCCACAGGGTATCACAGCTTCCTGTAGACGACCAGCCTCTCCCGACCGACGTAGCGAGGGATTGAATTTTCGGGGATCTTATCGAGAACCTTCTCCCAGCCCTCTCCGAGAACGTCAACGTAGTGTTCAGGTTTAACGAAGAACGGTGGGCCATCCTCGCCCATAGGTATGTTGAGCGGAAAGACGAGCGTGATGAGATAACCACCGGGCTTCAGCAACGCAGAAATGTGCTTGCCCCAATCACTCCTAAGAACGGGCGGGATGGCGACGAAGAACCTGACGCACTGGTCATCGCACGGTTGCGGAGCCGCGGTCGATTACACTCACGTGTAGTCATAGATCAGACTAAATTGTTGACCGTCGAGGACAGAAAATTCGAAGAAATCAGCCACCTCAAATGACACTCTGGCGCCGGGAACACCTGGATTACTTGTATCAAAACGACTAACGGGGTTCAGCGTGAAATGATCAGTCCCATTCGAGTAACTGAACCTTACTCGCGAGCAGCCTGAACTGCTGTGGGCGATATATCGATGGCCAACACGTCAAGCCCCAGATGAGACGCAATGCAGGTTGCATCGTAACCCTGCTTGTGGTGAAGACTCGATCAATGAGCTTTAGCAGAGCCTACCCTTCCACACCCCGGGATGAGGGCACGGCCAGTCCTTGGAAGATCAAGTTCGTTCGACAAGATTAGGTCACGAAGCGCAGGCTGAACGTCGCCCGAATCCCATGGCGTGAGTCCAACTTTCCTATGAGAAACATGGTATTGTTTCATCGCTCGCGTCCGGGTCCAGGATACGGGAATCACACACCATGCATCTTCCCAGCCACTGGCGGGGCTCTCTTTTATAAGGCGAACGAGCTCCTTATTAGCGATGGACATGGTGATCACTAATCAGATTAGCAATTCCCAAAAAGGCGAGTTGGCTTTTCTGGTCCGTGCGCAGACTGGAGAGGTATATAAGGAGAGGGCGAACAAGAAGACACCTCATACTTACCTTGATGGCGCGTGCTCCTTCACGTACCTGGGTGTGCGGGCCGTTGGGACCTTCCATAGCACGGCGACCTTGTCCATACAGAGGGTAACCTCGGCTTGTATGGGCTTCGGCTCATGCACTGTCTAAATATTTTCCTGTCCTGCCACGGCCACTCTGGCTGGGCAGGCCTCTTTTTTTTCGCTCCTGCTTGGTTCTAACCCTAACCCTATGTACATGTATGTCTTGTTTTGGAAATTGCAACTAGAAATTAAATGTTTATCCTTCCCTGTCTCCACTGCTTTGGGTGATCTAGAGCTCGAGTTACACGGGCTCGCAAGTGCGCTGTACGATTTGGGCACCACTGTCATCAACGACTCCACGAGCGTGACAAGCCAGAAGGAGGCAAGGAAGCTGGTCTTCGAGCGTATGTCGCTATCACTTTCTGTCGGATGCCATTCACGAGTCTTGTTCAAAGTTAGCAACGAGGTGGTCGACAACAATTGATGACATGGCCCAGAACATTCGAACAATGATTCTGTTCCAAGTCTTACAAGACATCAATAACACAAGGAATCCCATGCAACGCACAAAGAAAAGGTTAGAGAGGACCGTGACCGCAACCGAAAACCAATCCATGAATGGAAAGATAGCTGCTATTGATGTGGGCGGCTTAGCCGAGGCACGCGTCCCTTATCGTCGATTCTTCTAGTCTCATCACCAGTTGTTGAATGAGGCGCTCACAAAGAGCTTTCATGAGACTGCAGAGCACCTCCACCTAAAGCTGGGCATCAAGGGGTCTCCGGACACGTGAAATATCGTATCTGCGTCATGGAGTGCCTTTCCTTCGCGAAATCGAACGCGCGCAAGTCATCATATCCCCCCAAAATACCTCGTCCCTCCAATTATGTGCCATTCACCCATCTAGTATTGTCGTGTTTGCCATCCCCCTGGTGACCGAGCTCGTCTCTATTTACCCCCCTAAGATAACATGGTTGGTTTTAAGAGGGCAATCCTTATCTTTATGCAACCCTCCCAGCTTTGTTCACCCACCCTTTTTGATCCGCCAAAAAAGGCCGGTGTCTCTGACTAGTACGTTAGAGGTACCAGCCTTTACTTCACGCGATGATCGAAAGCGTTTAGATTCTCAGAAGGTTGACCTCGGACTTCCCAGTTACGTCCGTGGCTTCTCGACGTTTGCTGGCACCTTACTCGCCCTTGGTGGCGCCGGCGCAATCTATTTGCTATCAGATGATCACCGTCAATGTATCTTGTCCACCATTTCGCAACCCGAAAATTGCTTACCATTTCTCAATGTGCAACAGCGCCGGTCAACGTACGCAATGCTTCCCGTCTTTGGATATCTCGGTCCAACTATCCAGGGCTCGGATATACCCCGTGCTCCGCCGCTCTAACAGCCTTCCGCGTACAGTCCGCATCATTATCGCATGATATAGCGTGCTCTCATCAGCACCCTAGAGTTTTCGTGAATTAATGCTTGTATGAAAAACTCCTCTGGTATTCCGCGCATCCGAGTTGTCTCAAGTCCCCGTGACTCTGTTCGAGGAAAATCCACGCCAGCTGAAAGCTCTTTCGTTTCCAACCAGAAAGCGGCCGACAGACGGCATTGACGTTTCAAGTGAGTCCCCATCATGACTATGGGAATATTCCTGCTGTTGACGCGGTCAACCTAACAAAGTCCGAAATTCATTGTGCCATTTTTTGGGTCTTCTTGTCTCCGAGTGGATTCTCACCGAAACTATTTTTATCCTCATCAGGGCGCACGCACCAAGACTACTCGACTTTTAGGCTACAAACCCGGACAGCGGGACGGCTATCCGCGTTATAGTCTCATAGACACTGCGCGCGATGGCCACCGGTCTGTGAAACCTTGCTCTTACAATGACACCTCCTCGGACCTCGACCCGTCGAGTTGGGCGGACATCCTAGGTAAAACGACCGCCCATAGTTGATCGTAATAAGCACTAAAAATTTCAAGTGAATTTTTGGTGTCCATCACGTCGGCGTTATGAACCACATAGAGCTAGTCGATCCGTACGTAGGGCGGAGGAGGAAATCTGTACGACATGTCGGCCATACAAAGAGGATCAAGGACCCCGAAGACATCTATTTCGTGAGGTGAGCCAGTTCACTTCTCAATCAAGGCTGCACACTAATTTGGGCACCACGTGAACCCTCCTGTGCAGCTATGTTTGTACCGGAGACGAGACGCTCTGCCGACGGCTTTCAGCCGTTGCATACCATCCCGCTTTCACGTACTGGACTGGAGGATTCATATCGTGAGCACCATCTATTCTGTTCAACACGTTTAATTGGCACCGTGGCAGCAATTGAGTGCTGTTCAGGGTGCCAACGTAAACCACAGCCTGCGAGGAGGGGCATAGGGCTATGTAACCAATGTTCGATGATTGGAAACGGGGCTTTTGCATGAATGCACTATCAGCATGTGATGGGTCCACAACAGCCTTTTCTCGTCCGTCCTTCCAGCTGGCGCCTTGCATGCAGCTCACGGCAGAGCACCACTCAATTCTGCGACTCATCATGTATCACGGGAATCATAAGTTGATTGATGATGATTGCAGAACATTCCGATCACACGCACAGTATGTGGCAGCCCGCAAATATCCTACTTACGCCGAGAGGGCATCGGATAGGAGGTATTTGTCGGATATGTCGGTGGTAAAATAAAAGATAGGGACTGATTTGCCGCAACGAGGCCACTCTGACAAAGAACAAACGTTAGGCTAAGCCATCGCGGGAAGGGAGAGCACGATGGATCGATGGCGTGAGTGCTCGCGTAGCTGTGTCCATGTTCCGAATGCCTAGTTGGCTGTGAGATCTTGAGAACCCAGTGGGGCAACGTCCATTCGGGATGCAAGCACACACCGGAACTTGTATTGCCCTTCTACAATAGTGTCGGAGGAAAGGCATAAGGGGTCTTTAAATTAACGGACCAGAACGTTACCAATTACGCGAGATAAGTGGGGGGTGTAGAAGACACATGCATGCTGTCGACGTAACGACACGGTGAGCAGGACACGACATTGTGACCTAACCTGGTATTCAGGGGGCAATCACCCGGCGATTTCTCGCCTGATGGAATTGGACACAGCGACTCGACTTGAACAGGGCAGCCCAAAGCACCCGGTGACACCGTTGTAAAGTGATTTCTACCTCGTGCATGTTGATACACGTGTCTGGTTGGATGCACAGTGGAGGTATTTGGACAAGGCCCAGATCCAGAAGATGAACTAGAACGTTCCTAAGGAGGACTGATCGTGATTTTACCGCATAATCATATCAATGGAGCTCTCACGGACGTACGGACTCTTCCGATAACGGCCACCAAACACAGCAGTGTTGAAAATCATCTTGCCAAATCTCATTAGTGGGATCAGAGATCGTGCTGATTCCACGGCCCGACTGTGCGAAGTATTGGGGAATTATTTGTTGGGGGGCCAAATTGAATGGCGGCGTATAGGTGCCTCTCCCGTAAGTGAAACTACGCGGTAGCTTAGAGCCCTTCAGTGACATTGTCGGGGTGCTGAGGTAATACACGACGACGTTCGATGCAATCACTCCGACCCTGGTGCGCAGCTTCGCGTGCCAGTCAAGCGTTGATGGATACTCGGTTCGAATGTAGAGATCGCCAGAGGGACCTTTCCCGTGGCTTATAGTGTTCGTCACCGACTCCTCGGAGATCAAAGAGAAGGAAGAGAGAGATTCCCAGGAAGGAGGCTGAAACACAAATACGGCTCGTGAGATATCGAGACGGGTACAAGATTTCCCCCAGGAGGAGTCAACGGCAGTCACCGATTCAAGGAGAGGGCCACCCAAATGGTGACAGAGATGATCATCCGAGCCGATATATTCGGTCACCGATATCAAGGTATTTTAGCATGGTCGGAACGGACAAAGTTGTGGCTATCAGGTAGCCAGCGATAAATGATAAGGAAGAGCGTTGTTGCGGGAGCGGGCGGGTGAATGAGCGCTTGAGAGTTTGAGTTGGCGAATTGGCATTGAGGACTGTCTAAAGAACTGAAGAACCAGCTTCGCGAAGTGATGTGCAGACGAGAAGTGAATCTAAAATAGATGCTAGAGGGACCGACCGCAAGATTCGGTGGCAGAACAAACATGGCGGATGATGGGATACCGAACATCGTCATCACGCGGGCATAACTCGCCCCTGACGCGATATACTTGCAGTGTGACTTTCCTCGGCGATACAGCTAACATAACTTTCGACGGTCATGGCGAACTGCGGACGGCGAGTGCGATACACGTGCATATTATCGAGTCCTGCGAAAACGAAAGTCAAATTTTCGTCCACAATACACAGGCGGGTCGTGCAAACGTTGTAGAACAATTCGTGTATGCAAGCATCCCCGTCTTCCCAATGCGAGATCATATCGGCGCTACGAGAGTGATCCATGTCAGTACATCCATGCGATCCGCTGATATTCGTAGGCCCACCGTCCGCCCTGATTGAGATTTTCGTTTATTTGAACAAGCACAATGTATTTGCTAGTCGCAGGATGTCAACGTGTAATCGTGGCTTCCGCCACTGCAACTCACAAACCGGATGGTTGAATCTCTATCATCCGATCCTTGACCCGCTCCTTGATGTCCTTCATCCACGATTTCACTTGTTCCCGGTCAGAAGACCAAATCGCATGATGCAGTGTTGTCTGGAGGAGTTTCTTCATGTATGTCCGGAGTAGCTCCGTGTCAAAGGGCGGCCTGACTGGGTGAGGTGAAGTGGCCTCGGAACGGGATATAGGAGAGCGGAAACCATACGACGATGTCGACATTGTGCTTGCCAACGGGCCTAGTTCACCCGAGTCACCACCTCTTTGTTTACTTGTTGTTTGTGCTAGACCTGGACATGAACCGCAGGCGTCACTAATTTCACCATCCCAAGTATACATCGTCTTGTAGGCTACCATGTCTTCAATATCCTTTCCTCACTCTGGGGACGCCGACCTCATCCCATCCTCGTCGTTGCGCGACTCGATGCAGGCGCAGTTCTACACACCGCCTGGCTTTGATATGGGCGGCTCCTTTCAGATGAACCCACTCTCTGCGCACCCGCCCCGTACGCCTCGCCCTAGTACTGCAGCCCAGTCACACTTTGAAAACAACACTGCAAACCTGTATGATGAAAAGTCTGAAGCAACCGAGAAAGGTGCGGCTGGAGATACCGCGGATGAGGATGAGGAGGTCGACGAGGAGAACGAGCGCGTAGTGGAGGCAGAGAAAAAGGTCGGTAGGAATGAGGTGTGGCGGGACATACTAGTCACCAGTGGAGGTCGGGACAAGGCATTTGTGCGTATGTCTACTCGTCTCTGCGTGCAGCCGCATTGACACATTCTGGGCGGCAGAAACTGATGCAATATTCGATACGTGTATACCTACTGTTGCATACTAAAATTCTGTTCCGAAATAGCAACGCCGCCTGGCAGCAGGGACTAGTGAGGAGATTCGAGTCTGCCCGTAGTGGCTTCTCTTTTACAAGGTGCTATGCTTCGAATACTTTCGTTTGGGTCGTCTGACTTCTGGACATTAGGAAAATGCTTATTTTGTTCAACTGGCTGACCCCGTTGAGCACCATAATGGCGCAAAAGGCTGTTCCATATTCCTCTGGCAGTTCATCGACCATCCCCCACGGCATTACAGACCTCCCAGCAAGAAAACCATCGCCGTCCCTTACCGGTGACCTTCTCTCGCATCCGTTCTTGCAAGCGCTACTTTCTGCGCCGCCTCCCGTCCTCCTGGATCTTGTGAGCGGCCTCTCGGACGATATATATACGCTCTCGCGATTAGGATTGGTCGGCCCCAAGACGGGTGCCAGGGCGGCACGTTTTGCAGATTGGTGTTGGCTTTTCGGAACCCTTGTTGGTTTGGTCGAGAATGGCGTTGAAATGAGTATCGTGGAGGGTCTTCAGCGCGAAGGCAAGTGTCGAGTACGCGCTCGCAATGCTTTACTGAAATTATGCTGTAGTGGAGAATCGAGCATATCATGAGTCGTTGGAAGGGGCGACATCCAAATCCCGACCCAAGATTGCGAAACTCGACGAGAAGGAACTCGCGAGACTCCGTCGCAAGACCTACTGGCTGCAGGTTTCCCGTGCGAAGTTGGTTATGGACTTTATCTTTGTTTGTAAGGGAGAAGGTATTCCGCCTCTTGCGAGTGCTGATCGGGTGTTCTTCTAGCGTATGAAATTTTCAGATTCAAACGTGGAAAGGACACCGTCCAGTCCTTTACGGGTCTTGCATCTGCCATCCTCAGGTACCTGGTTCCTCAATTCGCTTAGATCCTCACTAACTGACGATATCAGTTCCGCAAAGTTGTACGATAAATTCAAATCAATCCTTGTCAACAAGGTACTTTCGAACACGGAATGAGATGCGTTGCAGCTGTGCACCAGCAAAGAACACTCCGATTTGGCTGTTCCTCTCCTCCGTTGCTTCACATTCCCTCGGCTCATTTTATTCATCGTATCATCTTACGAGGCATATTGTGCTAAATATACCGTGGATTTTTTTCTACCTGCCGGACGTGATGAAACTAGGACCACCAAGAACTTTTTTTGGATGATGAGACAACGGGGACTGGAGACGCGCGTTGAGTTTGGAGTGAATCGACTTCCTGTTCGAGAGCACGAATGCGCTCTCTTGCCTCGTCAAGGAATTTTTCGTGGGCAAGACGGCTTTGGGCAAGATGGAGACCCTATTGGAATGAATGGACGGAGAATCGGCCGTTAAGAGCGGAGAAACAAAGAATGATGGGAGGGAAGGGGATTCTCTAGAGCGGTGCCCCGGTACCACCGGAACGATGGAGTCGGGACAGGATGAAAAATTGCCAGGGACAGGCGGGGAAAGAGGGTAAAGACGAGGACTCACCATGTACACCGCCGAACCGAGCAACGCGACAGGGATCATCGCGGGAAGCAGCGACGCGTAAAAGTCTGCATGACCACTCCGCGGTTTGGAGGGGGTGCTGTATGCGCGCCGAGGTGGGGCCCGTGCGCGGAGGACCAGTTGGAGAGACATTGACGCTGACGGTGAGAGAGATGGCGACCGCGTGCTCCTACGACCGTGTGTGAGTGTGTTGCCAAGATGGAAAAAACAGGTCGAGATCGCAATGTGCTACTTGGTCAGTGTTTGACGTGTTACCACTACCACCTTCCTTTTCGCTTCCGTTGTGCGCCTCCGCCAACGCACTGGATCCACTTCAGAGTCCTCTTTTCTGCCCAGCAAGCCCAAATGTCAGACGAGAAAATGTCCTCGTCTTCGCCTTCCGCCAGCGATATCCCCGCCAACTCGCAAAATCCCCCGTTCCGCAGCATCCATCGTCTGCCTCACTCATTCATTCCTGCTCGCCTTTCACCACCGTCATCCTCACAGTCTTATCGCTATGTTCGTCCCCGCGGACTTCGGATATGGAACTTGTTCAAGAAATGGTCGCCCGTGTTGGCCTATGCTGCAACCAGTCTCGGTTTCGTGCTTGCGATCGCATTTTGGAAAACGCAGGTTTTCGATGGTGAGTAACCCAGGATTCTTGATTGGCTCCATCCTCCTCTATGCACCATCCGTGCTAAAGTCGTATTTTCTTCGCATGGCTTGTCCCGATCCCATGGAACCTCGATTCCATCAAGGCCTTGACCAACTTTCCCATTGGCTGCGCAACGACGAGTACTTTGGCTTTGCTGTCCTCTTTTGCCTCATATTTATCACCACATTCCGTAAGTTCCCCATTTCAGTGTATTGCGTTGATGCACTGCTTACTTGTTCCTATCTCGGGTGCTTCTATCTGTCTCGATGCTTCTCAATCTTTACAGCTCCCCTCCCGCTATATTCCACGCTGATTACCCTGTCCGGTTATACCTATGGACCATGGATCGGTGCGGTGATATCCTACGCTGCCGCGCTGTCTGGTGCGATTGTCGTATTTTCCCTGTCCCGCGCATTCCTTCGCGAGCGGATCGCTCGCTGGTTACAGTCAACGCGCGGGCTGTGCCGAGCCGTGCGTGCGATTGAACGCAAACCGCAGCTGCTCTTCCTCGTCCGCGTCGCACCCTATCCCTACAATGTCATGAACGTCCTCCTTGCTGCAACGACCCTGAGCATGAAGACGTATGTTACGTGTACTGGACTCTCCCTCTTCAAGGTCATCGTGCATACAAGCATTGGTGCTGGGATCCGGTCGTTCAGTGCAAACAAGGAGCGCGGAGAAGAAAAGGAGGATGGATGGAGCAGATTCTGGACGATCGGCGGCATCTCGCTTTGCGTCGCGCTCTTTCTATACCTCAGCTGGGTCGCACGACGAGCTGTAGATGATGAACTAGACGACGAGATAGAGCCATCCAGCGATAACTCGGAGGAAAGAGTGGCGTTCCTGAGCACGGATGTGCGACTCGAGGACGAGGTCTCCTCGCATCCGTACGGTCGTCTCCCATCAGCATCCCGATCGCGGGAGATCATGTCTGAAGCGCAGCTGGCTTCGCCCGCCCCTGTCGTCTCCCGACGTAGCGATATGGGCAATATTGATGCAGCATAACTGCGTATTCTGCGCCGGCAGTTTATACCGGGATCTTTTTTTCTCGCCCAAGAGACTTGGAATCATGGACCGACTATATGTATTTCTGGTGTAACATTTTGACTCGGCGAGCTATTCCTTTTTTATCTCTTGTATGGCATTCGTTGGTTGGTTCATTTTATCTCGCTTGTACTAATGGAATTGCGTGCTGTGCACATGTTGGACGATCCATCGAACGATGCTCGTGTTGGCAGGCTGCGGTAGACGCCGACTGTCGACGCCACATGAACCTTGTCATTAATAAAGCACGGCCCTTCCCCAGCTTTTCTTGACTCGCCTCGTTGACTCGCCCCGTGTCGCATAATGAAACATCATGATGAACCTAACCTTCAAGTTGGGGCAACAGTGACGTCACATGTCCCGTGATACGACACAAACAACGAAAATACAAGAACAAATACAGCACATCCCCGATCAAATTCTGTGTGATCGGATCTACAATTCCAGATCGGGGTAGGATCCTAATCCGGCGAGCGGACGCCGGTCTCTGTGAGAAAGACATCCTTAGGCGACGGTCCGGCCCATTCAAACAATGGCGACCATCGCGGTTGCGCCCATGCAAATGAAAACTTGACGCCTCACGCCCGCATGGAGCCGTTCATGTGCCAAGTCGAGTCAGGATATCAATGAACTGGGTAACAAGTATACGGGGTAACCGTATGTAACAACCAGGGCGAGACACGAGCAGTGAGAAAAGGTATCAAAAATGGGGGTGAATGGAGCGTGATACTACATATGAGATGAGTCAAGGTATACACGACGCAATGTGTGAGAGCGATGCAAACGACGAGACGGGTATGATGGATTTCGTGAAATGAACGGACGGGCATCTTCCGATTTCGTATATAAAACTTCGAAAAACAGAACCGAACAAGAATGAGAGTGAGAGTAAAAAAGAGGAACGCAAATCGTGAGATCAAGGATAAACGAGTGTGTATTATCGTCCAAGTTCGAATGAGACGGTCGGAAAGGCAATCGTGAACCGCGCACCACAAATCTAGTATCCCTCCGCTGGCGCCGGTGCGTCTATAGTGCGCCCGTCGTTTTTGGTATATTGCGGAGGGAGATGTTCATTCAAGGGCACAAACCCGAAATCAGGGGAGACTTGTTCAAGAAACTATTGGTCAGTAAGCCACGCCGTAAGACATGAGCGAATGACGAAACGACTTACAACGGTTGATGTCCGTCTCAGCCCCACCGTAGCCATCCGTGAGCGGAGGCGTGTTCGCCTGCGACGAAGATGTATGTGATGCAGCGCTAATCGAAGAGGCGCTCGTCGAAGGACGCTGCGTAGCTTGCGCGTGGTGTCCCCAACCATTGCGACCATCCATCGAATCGATGGACGCGTTGCCACCAACGGCAGAATAAGCGAACTCGGTCTGGTTCGAACTGAACCCATAAGGGTCGACCGAGGGTAACTGTATCATACTCCGCACTCTCGGCATGGTTCCGTTTTGCTCGTCAGCTGGTTGAGGGGAAGTCGACGGCCGTTCTGAATGATGTTCGTAAGGCGAGGGATAAGGACTCATGGCCTGGCTGTGGCGCCTAGGCCGGCCCACCCTGAGCGAACTACTGGGTCCGTATTGCTTCGAAGAGGACGGCGGACGAGACAGCGTGGGGGAAATGGGTCTGTGGTGGCTGGACCCTGGACGAGAGTAGTCGCTCTGGTGGTAAGTTTGGTGGGTAGGCGATTCTTCGTAAGGCAGGGAGGAGACAGAAGAAATGGAGTACCCCGTGGTTGGACGACTGTGTGTGTCGGGAGACAGCGACGGGGGCGTATGGTCGCTGTGCATGGACACGTTCGAGTACGAATTGGCGTAAGAGGTGTTGATGGTGGGGGTGGGC
>JBBPSA010000025.1:0-21494 GCA_038093355.1 Boletus calvinii | reverse complement strand
GGGATGGAAAATGAGTGTGGTGCCCCTTTTTCGGTTTTCAACTTCCTTGGCGTGCTCATACTAGGTTTGGAATTTCTGGGCGTGTTTGTACCAGTTATCAATATCGGTGGGGACCGTTTCCATGGCGTAGATTTTCTGCATGAGGGGAATGGAGATGCCAGAGGAGAAGTATCTGATGAGGACATTATTATCGGTGATTTTAGAGAGGGCTATGTTGTTCTGGAATTCGGAGATATAGGTGGTGAGGGAAGGCTCAAAGACTCCATCACGTTTGACTTGCATTTGCTTGGTGGAAAGCCAAGCTACTGTGTTTTCTATGGTGTCATGATGTTTAAAGCTTTTGTCAAAAGCCTTGATGAAGTCGTTGAATGTTCCCATGGAGATGGTCCCAGAGGACATTGTGTGCGCTCGGAAGGTGGTGGCCCATGTGGCGGCTGGACCCTTGGTCATATAGAATAATGCAAAGGCTATCTTCTTGGCATTAGTGTCATATATGTCTTTGTTTACTTCCAGGTAGAACTGGATAGAGTTGAGCCAAGATTTGGCTTTGGCAAAGTTGCCATTAAGGGCTTCAGGGGAGCTGATGTGAAGTTCAGTGGGTTTCGATACCATGGGAACTACGGGTGGTGGGGGAATAGGAGGGAGGACGAAGAGTTAACTGGGTTGGGCAATCGGAGTGGGAGAAGGTGGGGTGGGAGCACGAGGGATGGATAGGGAGTGGGAGAGGGAGGTGGTGAGTTTGGTTACTTCCTCTGAGGGTGGGTCAAGGTTTACGTCGTTATCCAAGTCATTTTCTTCAATGTCAGAGGGATTAGATGAATCTTCCCTGTTGGGTGGTGGATGCTGTCTTAATCCCCAGATGCTGGAGTTATGGTGGGGGGGTGGTCGAGATATGGTGGAGGTCTATGATGATGGTAGCCTTGAGGGAGAAGTTTAGACCTTTTGTTATGACTAGCCCTAGAAGGGATAGGTGTTACTTCAAAGTCTCAACTGAGGACTTCTGCTAAGCAGTAGGACAAAGAGCTTCCAGAGATCCAGTGGGCGAAGGATCAAGAGGGCAAGGTCAACATGTAGTTGTACTGGCCAGACATCACTTAATAAGTGACACAGACTTTAAGGGAAACTTCCGTGCGAGACAGTAGACAATGAGGACTGCTGTCAAGAAGACAGTGGATGAAGAGTTCCGAGTATATAAGAGTAGATTGAAGAGGTCTAAACTAAAGTACTCGGTTTACACAACAGGTTTATATACTGAGCCCAAGGGGTCACTTAGTAAGCAATAGAATGCAATGGAACATTCTGTGTGTGTCAGCATGTGGAGAGTAGAAGTCTGAAGAGAAGCAATGACACATCCTATAAAAGTAAGCGGCGGCCAATGACACGTATCAATGTAGTAAGTGGGGTGCCACGATGACAAAGATAAAAGAAAAGGATATGGCCCACGCAGGATTCAAACAGCATAGTTTACCATGACTTAGCTAATTGGTTTGCATAAAGAAAAGATGAATCATAACAAATAACCCCATTAACTGAGTTAATCTCAAGCTACTTGGTCCAGTGGTATCTGACTCTTGCATGTTGGAATAAAGTAGCCTGTGATGGATCATCAGAGAATTAGGAACTACCAGGGCAGTCAGGGGTTGATCTGGAATTCCATAGCTGGCAAAAGTACATTTGCCCTCTGCCTTGGTGGCTGGACCACATAATGGTTGGTGGGGAGCTGGTGGGAATGGTGGCTGAATGGCTGAGTGTTTTTGTAGGTGGACGGTCAGACAGTAGCCTCAGATGCATTAGTGGTAGCTCAGAAATTACAGTAGAAGAGATGGGAAGTGGCTGAGGTTTTATTGCAACCATAGCTCTGCCTTGGAATTGATGAACTGCACATTTGGCCCTATTGGAATTGATATAGCTGCAAGTGGACAATCTGGTAAAAGAGCACTCACAATCAGATTTGAGATATTGATGGTGCTTCTGGATGTGTTATGCCCAGGTAACTCCATGGGCCACTTCATCAATGAATTTGTGGGCAGAGTATACTCTCCTAGGTCTGGGACATAACTAGCTCCAAGAGTGGTCAAGTCAGAAAATGGTCTTCTGGAGGGAGGAGTAGCCCCAGGGCATTGTCATCTGCAGGTTGTGGTTGTAAGTGCACTTTTTTGCACAGCAGCACTTCCTTGTTTGATGGCCTAGATAATGCACAACGCTTGGGTGCCTTCGACTTCAACTGCAACTGGTCAGTTTTGCCACTACCTCTGGCCCACAAGCTGGAGGAGAAGTGAGTATGGTTGCTTGAGGAGACCTTGGGAGTGGTCTCTGACTGGTAAGACTCTAGCTCTGAATCACATGGAATCCTCCAGAGCTCAGCTTCTTTCAAGTGTTATGATAAGCAAATTGACAGTGTGAAAGAGTGTGCATCTATTGGCTTCCAATGCACTTAATGCCCTGCTTCTTCCATTGTATCTGGATATGATTGAGGGGAAATTGGTTAGCCCTCATTGAGACAATGTGGAGTTATTTGCTTTCACATGACACATAGAAAATGTGTCTACTCCAGCACAGGTGCATTTTGAGCATTAGCTCTTCCCTGCTACACCAACAACTTCCCCTCCCTCCCATCATTCAGCATGCAAAATAGTCATGAAGAACTCCTTTCTGTCATCCACACCATCATTGGAATCCTCTGGCAGCATGTCACCCAAGGCACTTGGGACATTGCACTGATAGCATGCTATGGTACATATGTGTCACTTACTTCATTTGATAGATGGATGCTGCTTGGGATATTGCACTGACCCAGAACTACTTCTAGAGTATGCAGGCTGATCTGTTATGTCACAATTGTGCCAGGCATCCTCATTGCTGTAGATTGCATTCTGTTGTGCAATGAGGATGTGTCACCAGACTGGAATAGTGTCATCAACTGGAATGACAAAACTGCAAGCAATCATCTGTGGGCCAAGGGCTGAGAAGTAATTTGAACTGATATAGGAAGCAGGTACATTCGGACTGAAGTGGTGATAGCAAATACCAGCATATTGATTCCAATTTTCAGCACTGAAATGGCAAAGATAAGGAGGCGGTGAGAGTGAAAAAGGAAGTAATGCAGGGCAATGGGATCATCTTCTATATTATTCCCTTGAAAATGTCATTCAATTCTCACACTCCCCAACAGGTGAGCCTGATGAGCTCATATCACCTTTGTTAAATAAGTATTGTGCACCATGCAATTTCATCACTAACACAATGAAGGTGGTGCCCACTCCACTCCATCCACTGTCTTAAATGATGGGCTGCTGCCTGGCCCTGCTTATGCACTAGGAGGTAAGCCCCTCATCATGAGGACAGAACAACTTCAAGATCTGGTGGATACTCAGAGCCAAAAGATAACACACCTTGCCAAGACACTGCAGAAGGTCCATCAGTGCCTTGAGGATGCTGAGCACTTGATGTTTGCAATGGGGACCTGTGAGTCCATCTGCTGCCAAGATTGTGGCAATGAAAACATTGGGTGAGCACAGAAACAGGATGATGTTGAACCACTTTAGGAAGGTCGCAAGTGGAAGAGGATAAGACATGGAAGCCAGGCTGAGTTTCAATACTATAAGAACAAATGGTTTGTCAGGCATTCTTATTGATGGGAGATTCATGAGGAGGTTCCACAGCAGTGGAGATTTTGGAGATGTTAAAGTTAAAGGGAGGAGAAGGAGAGAATAGACAATCTAAGAGTGAATTGGAGGGTGGAGGAATGGGTATAGACAGTGGAGATAGAGCAGAGGTCTCAGAGGCTTCAACATAGCAATTTCTTTCTTCCATGATTATAGAGAGATAGATCCTTTGAAATATGGGGTAGATCAGATGGGAAGGAATTATGGTGATGAAGATGTGGAAGCCATGGAGGAGGAGAAGGGTAAGGATACATTGGGGTAAGTTGGTGATAGCAAGGTGAAGTGGAAGTCCAAAGGTGGTAGGTAGGTCCAAAGGAGCAGATTAAAAATGAAGATGTTGAATATAGGAACTAATTCTTGCAAGATGGTATCTTTCTCATAGAGAGGAAGGGCCTCAACAGCATGGAGGAGGATGGGGTCCATGAGGATGGTGGCATATAGGGTGTGTGCAGAGGAAATAGATAGTAAAGTGGATTGAACAGATTGAGATCAAATGAAGGAGGTTCCAGACAAAAAAGATAAAGAAGAGGAGGCAATGGATGATGAGAGGAATGACCTATCGAGAAGATATAAAGTCAGAGCAACTGGTCATATGCAAGGGGGTACTTCATGTAGAGAGCCATGTCCTGAGGGGTTGACTAGTTATTTCAGGTTGTGAGTGACTTTGTATTCATTAAGATGAAGGGAAGCATGTTGGAGATTGAATTTAGATTTCCAGGTATTTTTGGCTGAGAAGTAACCTTTCCATGCAATCAAATACCTGTGGTGTCCAGCAGTGCTTTAATGAGTAATGATTCAATCAACTTCATATTCTTCTTTATTATCTATAAGGTCCAGGGGCAGTTGTTGGAAGTTGGGACCATGTATTTCAATCTTAGGATAAGAGAGGTGTGGAAAACATCATGGATTTTCCATGTGGAAGGGAGGCAGAATTTATAGATAAGGGGGAAAAGGACTTGGGAAACTTCAAAGGGTCCCTGTTGTTTGAGAGCAAGTTTTCTAGATGGGTATTGAAGGCAGAGATTAGTGGCTTCTAACCAGATCTTATCTTCTACTTTCCATGGGGAGAACTTCTTAGAAGATCATTCAATCATGATTCAAGAGCTTCTTTGTGAGCTTCCTCTAGGGTGGATAAGCATTTTTCCAGAGCTGAGATAAAGGTTTTTCCAGATGAAGGGTAGAATCAGGGTTCATATTTGGGTAGAAGGAAAAAAAGGGGATACTTTTGTGAAACTGTGGGAAGTGGAGTTGTGGTTGATATATTTATAGGGATTGTTGATGCAGAAGATTTGTAAGTAGATCTCTATCTCCTGATTGCTTGGTTCCATTTAACTGTTAGAGACTGGGTCAAACTCTGGGTATAACTCCAGAACTCTGGAGTTATCACTGGGTTGAATGGGACTTCAGCTTCAGCTTAGGTGCTGCACCCTTTGCTTGAGTTCCAGTATTTTGAAGTGGAGTGGAGAGCAATAGTGAACAACAATAAAGTTATCACAGAGAAGATCGGAAAGAGTCTGTGCTCAAGTTGACATTTAAGCTAATAAATACAGCAGAGTATCTATGATATATATACAACAAAAGAAACAGGATTTGTAAAGTACAGTATTGTAGCAGAATGGAGAGTATGGTAGCTGGAGTAGTGTACTGGAGGTCAGAGGATCAGAGCTGTGCACTGGGAGTGCATGAGCCAGAGCCATGCTACTAAGTGATGCATAGGATCAGAGGTATGGTGACCTCCAAAACTGTTGCAATGCCTAATCCTGACATGGTGTGTGAAGTGCACCACAAACACTCATGGGAATTTCATTTTGCTTTGGTGGAAACAAACAAAGTACAAACTCTTGGCTACAAATGGACCCTTTGGTCATGTGATTTGGCCTAGTGGCTGTGAAGATATGGTCATTTCAAATCAACAATACCATTGCAACAGTTTTGCATCCTTTGAATTGGCTGAATATTTAGTACTTGGTATAATCTCCTTTGGCCTTAATTACTGCCTCTATCCTCCTAGGCATACTCTCAATCAACTTCTGACACTTCTCAACTGGTATCTTCTCCCACTCCTCTTGAATCCTCTCCCACAATTCATAAATCTCATTAGAAGGGTGTTTATGCTCTGCCAGCCTCCTCTTAAGGTAACCCCAGCAATGTTCAATGGGCCTAAGGTCAGGAGACTGTGCAGGCCATACCATAGTCCTAAAATCCTGCTCCTCTAGCCATTCCTTAACCTTCTTGTAGGTATGCTTGGGGTCATTGTCCTGCTAAAAGATAATGTTAGGAGGATTTAGACCATAATACTGCAGAGTATTCAGCAGTTCATTCTTCAAAATCTGAAGGTAAAGGTTCCCATCCATTCTACCATCAATCTTAGCAGCATAGCCAACCCCTTGCTAAGTCATATATTGCCACATCATCAGAGAACCTCCTCCAAACTTAACTGTCCCTTGCATCAGCCTATTACTAAGTCCCTCACCTGCCTTTTTCCACACCCACTTGCACCCATCTGACCCTAGGTGATTGATTTTGGTCTCATCAGACCATACTACCTTCTTCCAGTCCTCTACAGTCCAATCTTTATAAGCATAGGCACAATCCAAATGAGCCTTGCAATGTTTGGCTAAAAGAAGAGAGTGTTTGAACTTGACTACAGCCTTCATACCAGTCTTTTTCAAGTGCTGGTGCACTGTGGTAGCAGAGAGGGATTCATTGATGACATTGGTGAGTGCCTTGATCACATGAACAGCATTATCTGCCTTGCCAGATGAGGTGAATGGCATGGCACATGTTGGCAGAGGAAAGCTTGGATGGACAGCCTCCAATAGCCTTTTGAAGAATCAATAAGGAAAAAAATTGTAACAATAAGTACCTATAGAATATATTCACTCTACTAGCATACATCCCTAACACTTCTCTGCATACAACTGAAACTCCCATACTTCTCCTCATTGTCTATCACCTTTGATCCAGCCTCTCAGCATGTCTTCCCAATACCTTAGTGCATGGCCAAGCCACTCATGCTCCTTGGCACTTGTGATCTAGAATCCTATTCTCTGCAATGAGCCTCTTAGATGACTTTTTTGAGGAACCATTTTTGAACAGCTTAGAGTAAACTTTCCTACCTTCTTCCATATCTTTAACTAGTTGTGGATCTTTTCTTAGCTCATCCACTGGTGTAGGACAACACTTTTCTACTCCATACAAGATGTGCGACATAAGAAAGACTCAAATCATAGCCCAAATTCCTGGCCAAAGCACCAAGTGTGCATGGCTTCTCTTTGAACTTATAGCACTGCTTGAGCTTCCATCTTAGACTACCATGCTGCCACTTGAATCCATTCTGACTTTGTCAGTACCAGATGGGCACAATAAGCCTGGCATTATATTTTCCTCTGAATTCACTGATGAAATGGATAGTTACATTCACAAAGCACCTTCCTAGCCCCCTGATGCACCTTGTCACCTTATTACCTCCTTTCTGACTGTTCAAGGAAGCTGTGTGAGTGCAAGTGAGTATTAATTGCTATCTTTACTTCAACTGTAGTCTCCACTTCTATTTATTGGAATTGCTAGTTCCAATTGATGCAGAGGCAACAGCAGATAGAGGGGCCAAGTGAGGGAGAATTGTTACAATTCAGTGGTACTTGTTCTTATTTGTTCTTTTTTCTCTTTGACTTCACAGCATTCTCATTTCCTTTCTACTAGACAGGGTCCTAACTACCATTTTCATCTCAAGGACTATAATCTCCTCTAAGTTGGTTCTCTCACACTGCTTACATAGTTCCCTTTACTCATCAGCATTCTATGCAATTCTATTAACTCCTTTCTTTGCCTGCCCTAAAATTCTTCCCACCAATATATAAAGGCATATGTACTGTACTTCTTTCTTTAAGCTAGATATCCTCTGTAACTCCATTAGTACTTCAAACTAGCCCTCCTGGTCATGGATCTCTATAAGTCTCACTCTACTTAGACAGAGTGCTTTTCTTTGAATTCTTAAATTCTTGAACCTCACCAAAGAAAGGCTTCTTGGTGAAACCTTGACTTGTCATCAGAACAACCCTCCAACAAACTAAAGAACTCCATTGACTCTCAGAGGCTATGCTTGCCCCTTACCCAGGACCAAGCATAACTAGAATATTCACTGTTGAGGCAGAAATGCTTTTATAAGTAGAGAAAGCTATTTAACTTGTGAGACAAGTAGAAGAGCTTAGTATTTTATAGTCAGAGTGATCAGGTTTATATACATCTGAAGAATGTTTGTATCTATTGAAAAAATAGATGAAATAGGTGATAAGTGTTACAATTCTTCTTTCTGATGCTCTCTTTTTCTTCACTGTCCCTATGCATACTAAACACTTCCTTGGCCTCATCTCCTATGGATATTGGTCATTTCTTTTTCTGTTTAGCCCTAACCATATTCATCTTCTTGGCCTGTAAAACTCCACACTATTTTTGAAACAACTCTATAAGCTGCAGGCCTTAGGTTATCTCAAGAACTTTGGTTAATAAGTGAAGGAGTTGAACAAGTCTGCTTTAGAGAAAACTCCAAGAGAATCAGACTGGAAATGCCAGTCAATTCCTTGGCCTTTATATAATATCATACTGTATGTATATGTGTGATTCAGATCTACCAATACTGTCTACAAATGGCATAATGCATGAGGCAACCACATGGCAGTGGCAGAATGGAAGAGAAGCATAACATGTGTGATGGGCATCGTGTGGCAGAACAGCCATGCATAGCATGGAAACAAACTGTCAAGATAAAGTTAGGTTTTAATAGAATCAGATTTGCCACAAGGAAAACACATGTTCAGAAATGAATATATGTGTAAGGGTGTGTGATAAAGTGAGATGTTGTGGAGATGCTCCACATGGTTTGAAGTCTTGAAGATAAGAGAGTGAATGAAAAAAAAAAGATAAGTCTGTTAAAATGAGGTGTCCTGTGGTAGGACTGTAACACTACCTTCTCTTTAAAGATCAACTTTTAGGTGATCAAAGGAGCTTTGGCCACTTTTGGAATAGCAGCAGAAAATCTACTGAATCAATGGAGAGGGCACATGGAGTGGAGGAGTGGGAGTTGCAGTAGTCTCACAAGGCTTCTTTGGCAGTGCCAAGATTGGATTTTGGTTCCCATGTATGATCTGTATTATCATAGCCCTTTCAGCAAACAAGGTATTCAAGTTTTCTATTTTTTAGACAAGAATCTACAATGTGGTCCACCTTCTATTTGTTGTCTCAGTCTTTGGTCACATGCACCAGTCCTGGCCGGTATGAGGTTTATCCCTCCATGTGTTCATAGTATGGCTTTACTTGTGAGATGTTGACTACTGGGTGAATCTGCATAGCTTTAATTTCATGGCATTGGGTCCTGGCAAGCCTATGATTTCATAGGGGCCTAGCCACCTTTCTGAGAGTTTTTCAAAAAGTGCATGTCAAATGCAGGTTCTTGGTTGCTAGCCAGACTTGCTGGCCAATTTGGTATACTGATGCTGCCAAGTGGTGCTTATTGGCATTGAACTTCATTCACTTTTTGGCCATTTCCAAATTTTTTCTACACTTTTCAGCATGCCTTCCATATCAGATGTGAATTGTTGAGCAGCTGGTGCTCTATCTGTAGCAAGGGGTTCTATTTCCATGCAAGGCATGTAAGACCTTGTTGCTTTGAATGGTGCAACTTTAGTCAAGGCATATTGTTTACTATTTATAGAAAATTGGGTGATGGCAAGCTAATCAGCCCATTGATCTTGTTTTTCAAAGTAGTAAATGTGGAGGAACTTCTGAACCTCTTTATTCACTATTTCTGTCTGACATCCATTTGAGGGTGGAAAGACATGGAGAATTTTGTTGAGATTTCCTAATTTCCTGCATGACCTGTGCAGCAAACTATGGGCTGCAATCTGATGTTATTGAGTATGAAAGTCCATGCTGTTTCCACATATTATTCATAAATAACTTGGCCATATCCAGGGCCAAGCACATTTTAGTGCAAGGGATCAATTCAACTTCTTTTGAGAACCAATCAACAACTGTCAAGATTGCATCATATTTGTAAGAAAGGGGAAGGTTGGTAATGAAATCTGCTAAGATGTATTCCTATGGTAATGTTGATGTTTGAAGTGGGTGAAGAAGGCCTGCTGGAGCCATATTAAATCCCTTGAAATGTTGACATGTGTCACATCTAGCAATATATTCTTTAATTGTTTGGCCATCCCAGGCCAATAATAGTTGTGCTACAATAGATTTAAGGTCTTCTCATAATTGGGATGTCCAGCTATGGGGATGTCATAATGTTTTTGAATGACTTCCATCTGTAATACATAGATTACTTTTAGACACATATAGCATCATCTTCCATTCCCTCAGTGTGGTCTTCTCATCTAGAGAGTGCATCAGGATTTTCCATGGATGGATCAGGCTTGTAGCACCAGACTGCATCAAATCAGGATAGATAATGTGCCCAGCATGCTTGGTGTGAGTTAAGATCTTGCCTTTGCATAAACCACTGCAGATTTGCATGGTTATTTCATATTTTAAATTGGTGTCTAGCATCTTCTAGATAGTGGTGCCACTATTCCAGGGCTTGAATCACTGAAAGCATCTCTTTATCTGTGATTGGGTAGTTCTGTTCCTATGGCATCATGGAGTGGAAAGAGAAGGCTACTGGATGCCATACTTCTTTCTTTTCTATAGATAATACTGCCCCTATGGCAAACTTGCTTGCATTACATTCAAGGTGGAATTTACAGTCAATGTCTGGAAATGCCAATATTGGTGCTGTGGTGAAATGGAGTTTGAGCATACATATCAAATGCTACTTGTTAGGCTTCTTCCCAATGGAAAGGGTTCTCTTTCTCAGTGAGGTCATAAAGGGATCTAGCCACCTTCATATAATTTTTGATGAACCTCCTATAGAAGCTTGCCAATCCAAGGAAACTTCTTACTCCTTTAACTGTTTTTGGCTCTGGCCATTCCAAAGTTGCTGCTACTTTTTCTTGATCCATTTTAACACCATCGCATCTGACTATTATGCCCAAGAAGTCAGCTCCTATGGTGTGGAATGTGCATTTTTTGGGTTTTATGAATAGATCATTTTCTTCAAGTTGCTTGAGCACTTCCAGGATGATTTCATCATGCTCCATCTGATTTTCTGTTTTTGTGAAGATCATCATGTTGTCGATGTAAACCACCACAACATTATCCATATCTGCAAAGATTTCATTCATCATCACTTGAAAAGTGGCAGATGAGTTGCATAGCCCAAACTACATGACTAGGGTTCAAATGATCTGTGGAAGCAGGTGAAGGCTGCCTTCCATTCATCATTTTCTTCAATGTGGACATTGTTGTATCCCTATCTGAGATCTATTTTTGTGAATAATTTGCTTATCAACCAGCTGCACAATCAAGGGCAGTTGGGAATTGTTTTTGACTGTGTGTTCATTTAGGTAACAGTCATTCTATACCATCCATTTCTTCCCATTCTTCTTGGGAACAAAGAACACTGGTGATGTTCATGGGAACTTAGAAGGTTCTTTTTTAATTGACATTAAGAAAGGCTGTGACCTCTTCCTGCTTTTGTGAAGATAGATGGATGATGTGACCTTTCTTAGGTTTGAATGGCTCTCTGAGATCTATTGTGTAATTCCAGGGTTTTCTGAGCAGCATGCATTTGAACTCTTTTTTTGAAAATACTTTAAGATATTTGTGATACTCCTTTGGGACTAGCTCTTCAGAAGTCTTTTCTTTTGGTTTTTCCTGTTGTGCTTCAAGCACACATATTGTCTTGTAAACTTGGTACTGAATGTTGTACTTTACTTTTTCAAGAGAAGCTATGAATGCTGACTTTGGCTGAAGCATATGGCAGTGTCTTGAACAGCATGTCATTTTTACTGCTCCCTTGGTCTAGTCAATATCCAGATTGTGGCATTTTAGCCAAGAGAATTCCAGGATGAATATATTTCTCCCTAGGTCTGTTACTTCTGCTGTAATCTTCTCACAATGCCCTTGGTATTCAACTATCAGCTCCACAGAGTGGGTAATACTTCTGATGGAATTCCTTATCCCATCAATGTTGTACAGTATATGGAAATAGGATTGCATAAGGGTGAGAGTGGCAACTCATGCTTCTCTGTCCATGCTTTGTCAATAAGGATAGTATTTGTGCCCAAGTTAAGAAGTGCATCAAGTTTGGTAAAATCATTTTAGCTGCTAGCTAGTGTGATTCTGATAGATATGTATATTTCTCATGCAGGTAGGATGCTGCACATGAATACATCTTCTGGAATCTCTTCTTTAATATTTTTGTTGTTTTTTGGTAGAGGAATTAAGCACAGGTTTAATGTCCCTGGTGAGCCCACTAGGGGACCCCTCTAACAGTGAGTTGTAAGATGAAATTTTATTATTATCCACAGAATCTCTGTCCCCTTTGGTTTCTTCCACAGACAGGACATTATACCTATTATTGTCCCTTGGACATCCAGATTGGTGCTCAGAACTTAGGCTTTTTCCACCTTGTTGGCAATTGTTTCATAATCCTTAAACCAAGCTCTTGCTTTGTCCAAGGTCATTCCTTGTATGGACTTGGACTAGTCTCAGCCCTTGCCCTTCTTTTCTTCAGTGCTTTTATCCTTATCTCAGGAGGTGGTGGTGGATTCTTCTTTCACAGCCCATGCCTGCTGTCCATCCTTGCCACAGCAGGAACAATCCTTCTTATGTTCTCTGCTGAGGAACTTGCATTCACTGCACTGCAGCTTTGGCTTCTTGCATTCTTTGGTGAAGTATAGTACAGTGGCTTAAATAAGTGTCCCAATGTTGAGCCATTTTGAAGAGATTGGAAAGTTATAGCAGAGCAATAATAAATCAGGTAAAATGCTTGCAGCATGAATAAAAGTACTTGCTCTTGGCATTAAAGCACCACTTTGGTCATGTGATTTAGTTACCATGGGAGTGAGGTACAACCATTTCAAAATGATGTGTTATTGGAACACTTATTTGACCCTATATTTAATTATTATTATCTCATATGTAATATAAGCATTCAATAGCTATTGATGGTTGCTATTTTACCAAGCTGTGCAATTATGTAAATGACATAATCCTAAGCAATATGAATACCCTGTGTCCCACTTCAATTGACCTTACCACACTATGAAGTCCATTTCCACCTCTATTAGAGCCAATATCCTTGTTCTCTCTGAATGTGGTCTCTCTGCTAGACAGATTGCATCCCAGAGTGGTCTAGGGAAGTCCACTGTGGCCAGAGTCATCAAGGAGATCCTCCCAGAAAAGGAGAATATCAAGTTAGAATGTCCTTTCAAGCCTCCTTCTCTTGATAAGAGAAGAATTGTCTCTAATATTACCAATGAAAAGGCTGACAATGCTATCCAAGCCACCCATCTCATCAACTCTGCCCTGTCCTCTTTTATCTCTGCCCAAACTGTTTGCAATGTTCTCAAGGCTGCTTCTTTAAAGGCTGTGGTCAAGAAAAAAAAGCCTCCTTGGTCTACCAAGCATAGAAAGAAAAGGCTGGACTTTGCTCTCAAGTACAAGGACTGGACTGTGGAGGACTGGACATGAGTTATTTGGTCAGATAAGACAAAAATCAACAGCATTGGGTCAGATGGAAGGATGTATGTGTGGGAAAAGGTAGGTGAGCCTTTACAAGATAAGAAGATCCAGAAAACAGTGAAGTTTGAAGGGGGTTCCTTAATGGTTTGGGAATGCATGGGCTGGAATGGAGTGGGAATACTTGCAAAGGTGGAGGGGAGGATGGATGCTGAGCAATATGTGTCCATTCTAGAAGACAATCTGCTTCCCAGCATGGAGAATTCTGGGATTCCTGAGGAGAGTATCATTTTTTAATAGAATAATGACTCTAAACACTCCTCCAAAAGAGTTCAAAACTGGCTCAAATCTCAAGGGATTAGGCTCCTTGACTGGCCAGCACAGTCACCAGACCTCAGCCCTATCAAGCACCTTTGGGAACATCTCAAGAAAAGATTCAATAGCTATAAAAGACCAGCAAGAGGAGTTTAGGAGCTCTGGAAGAGAATTGAGGGAGAATGGGGGAAGATAGAGGTTGAGGTGTATCAGAAACTAATTGAGAGTATGCCTAGAAGACTTGAGGCAGTGATACAAGCAAAGGGAAGGGCATACAAAGTACTAAAATGCATAATGTAATTTGGGGTCAAATAAGTGTCCCAATGACACATCATTTTGAAATGGTTGTATCTCACTCCCATGGCAACTAAATTACATGACCAAAGTGGTTCCTGAATGCCAAGAGCAAGTACTTTCATCTATGCTGCAAGCATTTTACCTGATTTATTATTGCTCTATCTACTATAACTTTCCAATCTCTTCAAAATGGCTTAACATTGGGACACTTATTTGAGCCACTGTACATGATCCAGTTTTCAGCAATGATATTATGTATATATATAGCAATTAAATCCACATTTGTAGGTTGCCATTTCTAGCATAGAATTCAAGTTGTTGTTAATCTTTCTCCTTGTATTCAAGGATACTAGAGACTTGATTCCAAATCAAAATGCCTCTTAAAGGTTGAATGCTGGTTTTTGAGCTCTATAGATAACAATTAAGCTGGAAGAATGTCATTTTCTTGGCCCAATCTTACTTTTTCCCCTCAATCTTCTCATCTATCTACCTGGCTTAACCTATACAGAATTTGGCAGTGGACTTGGATTGCTACAAAGTTGGATTGCTCTGTATTGGCAATTTTATAGCATATAGGCAGCATATTGATGGACATGGCTATAGATGACATTAGAGAGTGAGGAGAAGGGTGGTGGAAAGTTGCAGCTGGGTGTGACTGGACTTCATATAGTTATGTATTCTCATTCTCTGCTTCAGGTGCACTTTCAACAACATGATTAGGATTGTTATTTATGTCACTCTCTTCTTTCAAGCATATAGTTGGTATGCTAAGCTCTAAAAACATATAAGCATAAATATTTGACTTGTATATCATTTGCAACACTGCTGAAGAGAGTGCTAGTGGCAATAAAAATGTTTGAAATAAGGGCAATGATGGAATCAATAGTAAAGAGGACGAAGTTGATGGTAATGAAAATAATGATGAAAGTGACCACAATAATGATCCAGATATGGATATTGATTTGGAAAGCAAATCCCTTGTAAACAGAATTTGCAGATGAAATAAATGAATTCAAATTCTGGATTGGATCACATTGAAGATGACAAAGAGAGACTACCTCAGGAAGGATGAATTTTATGCAAAGGATGGCAAGCATTCCAGGTGGTGATGGAAAAATAAGGATAAGATAAGCACTAGGCTTATACAATGACCAAATGCTATACTCAGTCATATATGCATGCACTTAATTTTGATTTCTTCAAGTCATATTGTAAGTCAAGAAACAAAACAAAATAAACAAAAAATGTGACTATGATGTTTCCAGTTCCACATAATGGCCAAAATGCTATTGGTACACTAAAGGGATATTACAAAACCCTGTTCAAACCTCATTTCACTACACCTCAGCTTTTCCAATTGTTTCTATATTTGAGCAGCTGTCTTACTTTAGAATGGCAACTAAAAGACTTTCTGGTATATATGCCATGTCAGCTGATGCTTTTTCTGTGGAAAGCAAGGCAGCAATTCTATTTGCATTCAATTTTTATAACTCCATGGTGTTAAATCTGGGTTCTCTGGGGTCAAGTCCAACAGAGGTTCAGAAGGAAAGAGTGTATTAGCATAGAAATTAGACCAGAGGTCCAATGAAGAATACAGAAGGGAAGACTTAATAAGGATGTGGCATAAACTTATGTGTCACACCCTTATTGAGGTCATGTCCTTGATTTCAGAGAAATAAAGGTAGAAAATAGGGATAGAGGTTATGAAGGTCATATAAAATAGTGAATGAGAGACTTTGAACTAAGGTACATAAGTGGAGTACAGGGTTGAAGATTGGACTAAGAAATGGAGAAACATGCAGATAGGCACAAAGAAGCAATGGAGAGAACATATGGAATGGAATTGTGGCTAAAGGAACACATAAAATAATGTAGAAGGATTGATAGAATTGATGAAGGATTGAAATTGTGGGTTTGGATTAGTTAGAAAGCACAATTTAAATAACTCAAAGTAAAGCACAATAACTGGAATGTGATTGTATTAGACTCCAATAATCCAATAGTCATTGAAATGCTTGGTTTAGCATTAATTTAAATTAGTCTTTCAGTTGCAATATTAATTGCAATATGTATATTGTAATGCTTTAAAACATGATGTTTATTGTTTTGTTCAGTGCAAATACTGCATGAATATAGTGTAAACAACCTGACTTATTAACCATATCCTTGTCAAATATCAATGCAATCTGCACACCTTGTTCCAACCACTAAACAGAATCCAAGACACTATTGCCAACACAAGCCGGATCACCTTGTCTAGACTCTTTTCATTTTGGACCATCATATAACATACACAGAGATACACAAAGATATACATATTCCAAGTCCTTCACTGAAATTCATAGTGTAATGTTTAAACAAAGGCGAATGATTATATGTAGTAGTTATATACAACCACACTCAGTTCATAGTATATCTCTGCTCCATTTGTTAGATAAGTTTTTTTCTCTTTATTCATAACTACCACTCATTGCCAACAACTGCTCTTTGCAACAAGCTGTGATGGCAGCAATGTCAATGGAGTAAATATATATATAGTACAAGGGGCTCATTTTTGACAGAACAAAAGTGGCCAGCTTACTATGGCATTTCATTCCCTTCTCACTTACTCAACATTAAGATTTGATACTGAAGATTTCACCACCTTTCAGCCAGAGATTAAACTGTGACCTTAAGTGCCTTCATTGTTGATGAGTACATTGCTGCCATACTTACTTCATTCTAATCCCTCATTCTAGTTTCTTGACCAATACCCTATGTATGTATGTATAAATATGCCAAACTACTCATTCACAGAATGTGATATATCCACAATAGGCTTTATTGAACACTTCACTTTTGGTCAGCTCTAGTATGTTCCATGATTTGCCATGTCTTATATCAACTTAACATCATCTAGGATATATATGTATGTTCAACATTAGTGGTCTAAAATGAAATCAAGAGTATTATATCAAGTGCTGTCAAGTCTCAAAGTACTCATTTTCAGATTCTGAAAAATGATTTTCTCTCTGCTACTGCAGCCCTATTGATATGCAAGGCAATCCTCAAATTGAATGCAAGTTCAAAGCCATCACAAGCAATGCCTTATATTGCAACTTATGATTGGTATAAACTTATATGCTCATTAATGACTATTATAGAAATTAATCAGGTTGCAATGGGTATATGGTTATTTGATTGAAGAGGTTATTACTAATGGCATTCTAAAGTAATGTGAAACTGAGATATTTTGAGCACAATTCTGGCACAATAACAACATGAGAAAATCAAGTGGTCAATCAATGTTTTTAATACACCTTTACTATATATGCTTTTCTTCATTCTTAACCACTATGAGGTCATGTAGTATGTTAATAGTAGCTGTAGCATAACATCCAGTCATTTAAATAAATAAAAATAATCAATGCTGTTTGTCTTACTTCACAATAAACAACTATATCTTATTGTATTGTCTCCTTTCTTATTCACCCATGCCACAACTCATTCAGAATCATCCTTAATGTATAAGGATTTGGCACTTAGTGCCCTTTTATTTCATTTAGAGGATCATATCAACCAAAAGTTTTTTGAAAACCTTTTGCTTATGTATATGTATGCCAGCTAGAAAAGAAAATGATTGACTTCACCTAGTCAATATTATTTTTAACAAAGCAATTGAAGGCTTTGAGGTGATTCAGTCCACTCTTAGTGAGCCTAACTCTAATGCAAGAGATAATGCTAAACTTCCACTCTAGCAGTGGACTCTCTCAGTGTCTGATTGTATTGCATCCTCCACTTTTCCCAATAAAGGTGAGCTTATGGGCTAATCTTGATTCACCTTTTCACTGACAACTGAGTGGCAGTCACAATCAGACCATTGCATCTGGATTCCACTGCAGAGCAAATGATATGAGATTGAGCAATAGGAGTTTTCAAATACCCAGACTCAATTAACAAGTTGGTGAAATCTTGAATATTAGCTTCATAGAAGTTGAGTGGTCTTTGAGATTCAATGCTATTTTTGAGGCTTCTAAACCCCAATCAAATAACAAGTTAAGCATAGCTGCTATTCTAGATAATGAAAACACTCCTTTATCCACTGGAGCATCTGTTTGGGCTGTCAAAGATGACATAAAAGCATTTGGCATCTCAATTATTATATCACACATATATATTCCACATCTTCAAGTCTTCAGCTCTCATACCAGTTATGATCCTCAACATCACTGGCAAGTGTTGTCTATGGTATGACATACAATCTCATATCATTTGGAAATGAAACCATAAGGCTCTCTATTGGTGGCTAATGTACTTGCTTGGTGATGTAAATATGGTGTGAGAGTATGAGGGTGCTATGTAATCTCATGGATATTACATAGGCTTGAAGAGTGTATATATAGTGGAACAGATTCTTCAATCATTCTATCAATATTTTGTGAATATCCAGATTCTTCCACCACATATCACACAGATATGCTTATAACTTAGGAACCCCTGAATCAAAACCCATGACCAAGCACCCAGATTTAAGCCAAAGTGTACTAAAGTCTGGCCCACATGGGAATATCAATTCCATTACAAAACCAGTCCTAGGACTGGTTGTGAGTGAATTTTTGGAGCATAGGACCAGTTTTCACTGGTTCAGTTTAGTTTTTTGTGTTTCTAGCAATCCAGGAAGACCAGTCCTGGTCCAGTCCAATCATATTAGCCCCTAAAAACCAGACTGAACTGGATCTGAGAACACTACTTATAGGTAGATGAATTAATGGATATTACTGCATTTGTTATATAAGATGTTCTCCTAATGTTAAAGTGACTTACAATCTCAAGGAAGGTACTCACAAAGAGATACAACATCCTTGAAAAAGTATGAAATGAAGGAGAATTGAACTAAGGTTCAAAAGACTAGGACTGGGAACTAACTCAGAGCAGTTAGAATGTTGAAAGTATGTTGTGATTGTGTAGATTAAGAGTAAGGAATATAGTATATGCAGCATGGTACATATATAAGTACTATGACTAGATGATTACCTCAGCAGATGGAATGTGATAGAAAGTGAAGGAATCTAATGAGTGATCTGAGGAAGGTCATAAAATGAGACAGAAGGTGATAAGTAAAGTGGAACATGTAACCAGTATAAGAGAACTGACTATAGGAGATGGCTGTCCATAGATTGTGATAAAGAAAAAGGAACACTCCTACTGGCTGTAAAGGAAAGCAAAAGCAAAACAGTGTGGAGTTTTATAATCCAAGGAGACAAATATGGTTAGAACTAAAAAGGGGAAGAAATGACCAATACCTATAAAAGATAAGACCAAGAAAGAGTCTAGTATGGGTAGGGATGGTAAAAAGAAAGCCAGTGTCAGAGAGAAGAAGGATTGTAGCAGCATCAAAAAGTAAGACAAAAACAGACCACCTTCAAGTTGTTGATGCTGCATAATCCATTAAATTTCCACATATTATAATTAAAACTCTCAACAAAGGCATTTATTCAATTTTTCTTCACTTCTATGGGATAAGCCTGAATCTGCATTGAATCTTATTGTAAAGTTATAAATTCTTTCATTAGCTGAAGACGGTGAAAGGGAGTGGACTACTAGTAGTATTACATATAAAAAAAGAAGTCAAAACATTTGAGTCAACTTGCCTGAACATAAACAAGACCTGAAGAATCAGCTGAGTCTTGTCAGAAGTTGAATGCAATCTTGCTGTTGAAGTACATGCTCACATTCAGAAATATAGACAAGCCAAGATTAAAGTTCCCAACTCAGAGATTCTATCATCCTAAGGAGAGGGACCCTTAAACCCATAGGAAAAAGAACCTGACTTTACAAACTTGAAGCAGCTGGACCTTAATGATTCTAAGATAGAGTGTAGTGTGTAGCCCTAGAGCAATGGAATAAGCTAAAGTTAGCACAAGATCAGATATGGTTAAAGAAAGCACAACTATCACAAACAGATATATATGTAGTAAAGTTGGGAAGGCAAATAAAAATACCTTATCAAGATGAACAATGGAGCTGAAAGTTCAGGTAAGAAAGCAAAGAAGGGTTCAATAGGAAATCCAATTAAGGTGCTGATTAGTAACTTGAAGACCCTTAGAGCCAAGGATTTTAAAGAATATGCCTCCAATCACTCATGACAGCCTGGATAAGAGCAGTAGCATAGAAATACTCCAACCTTATCATTGCTTTCCACTGTGACATGCTGTTTCAAGTGGGTGGTGAAGATAGAGACAGATGGATTTTCTAATATGGGCATTGTAGATATCCCTGATAGGAAATTACATTTTGAAAATGCTACAAGTGAACATAATGAAACAGAAAAAAAGACATTTCTTCATATCTGTGAGCTGACCTGTAACTGATCCTAGTTTTACAATATACAAGAAGGGGGCAGTGACCTATTATGCTATGTAAGCAAAAGTGTGGTTGCTGCTCAACACTCACAATCCACTCACTCTGCTGACTTAATACTTTGTTGCTTGTCCGTTTTATGAGAAATATATGAGTGGAAAGCCTGATGGCTGTTCAGGGACAGCAGGCTATGCTACATGTTTAGCTCAAGTAGGTAAAGCATATACATATATTACAAGGGGCTCATCTCAGCCATCCTATATTAAAAGCAAAAGACTAAGAGCTTGTAGAGATTGAACAACTTTCAGAGCTGGCAAATATGTTCATGTTTGTTCTATGGCTGTATGCTCAGCTTTGTGCATGGCCAACATGTTGATGATTGAAAATTCATAAATCTTCTTTCACCCTATACATACAACAATGGTCACTCCAAGCCAAGACCTTAGCCTTGCTTCTATCTCACATTAGAAACTTGTTCACCAATAGCTTCTCAAAATTGTTCAACTTTTTGAACACATTCTAGCTTCCTTCATAAGTCAACATGATTCCACTGGTTTAGCACAAGCAAAGCAGCATGATGAAGAGAGTGATGCTATGATACACTTTCTTCATGAACATCAGGATGAATGAAGTGATGGAAATTTCAAGCCAGCTACCATTAATGTGACTGCTGGGCACAAACAGTTCCATTTCTCTGGCAAGGTAAAGGATGCAGGCAGCATGAGGTGGAAATTTAGTCAGGTATGATAACACTCTTTCTTATAATTGATGCTAGTGTATAACCTGAGACTGAATTCTCATTCTATAGATGAAGTTGACCTATCTGGTGATTAAAAGGTGGATTGAAAAGTCATCTATAGTTTACTATAATAACATCAATGGAGCGGATATATGGGATGCAGCCTCAGACAAGATAGTTGATGATTGGGCTAGCACAAAGGTATAATTCCATTGCATCTACAATCTTGTTACTGATTTATATTAGGGTAACAAAAAGATAAAGCTGTATTGCAACAAAGGTTGGAGTTACTATAAGCTCATGCAAGAGATCTTTCCTAAAGAGGTGACAGGAGGAGATCATGGTCATTGTGTTGGTGTACTCAGCACATTATGTGCCACCTCAAGCAAATCCAGTTCCACTGACGAATAGATTGATGGCACTGGAGCCACCAATACCTAAGCTGTCTTGTCTTATGGAGTCACTTATCATTATATGGCACAGGTATAACATATCTGCACAGGTGTCAGATATGGGTATCTGATGGGTATAAGTATGGGTTGACTGCTCAGATACCTGCATCCTGACCCATA
>JBBPSA010000024.1:0-21582 GCA_038093355.1 Boletus calvinii | reverse complement strand
GCCGGGTCTCCATGTCAAACACGACCACCCCGGCTGAGTCGGGCACGCCGGGCGGGATCATGATAGGCCAGTGCGGTGGTTTCGTTGGCAACTTTTGCCAAGACCGACTCTGATCCGAAAAGGGAATTTGGTTTCCTCGAGTCTTTGGTCTAGCCTGGTCGAGAGCGTTGGCACAGGCCGCTCTGTTGATGGGCCCGCGCTGCAACAGGCCGGGAAGCAAATATCAGTCCCTGGCGAGAAGCGCGTGTCATGGTCCGAGCTTGCGTTGTCGAGGTTACAGTCGTCGCGGAACAATCTACCGTGATTATGTTTGAGCCTCAGGCCTGTCGCTTGTGTAGTATTATGTGTCCTAGAGCTCGAGCTTGATGGGATGCCACTCGAGCCCGCTGATAAAGTCTGTGTACGACACCCCATTGGTCGATACCGCGTGGTCGAGTGAGCTGGTTGGTGCGATCGCTTGTACCAGTAGCCAGCGCTCCCTCCAAGGCTCCATTCTAGCCTACATAGTAGGTTCACTCACGATCCAAGTGATCGGTAGTATCAAAAATGAAATCTGGAGACATCAATGGGACCGGGGAACGCCTATCCTTCTAAAGATGGCGCGGAAACGACGCCGAGGACGTCGTATCAAATGACCCCGACGCGCGGACGCCACATAGTCAGTGGTTGAACGTATATGGAGTGACTCCAAGATCTTTGGCGTGAGATGTGGCGGGAGCTTGGATGGCATGTTGGTATCTGAGACGGCCGTATTCGTCGTCTTTGGCATGACCAACCACCGAGATCTTCCCTTTCGGAACAACAAACTAAACTGAGGGGTCATGTGTAACGAGAGATCATCTGGCATTACGTCGAAGCGCCACAACCGAATCTCAGGCCCATCTAGATAGTGTGAAATGATGAACATGGAATACTAATCCCGAGCATTATGTCGGCAGAATGATGTGTACATACATGATGGAACCCAGAAAGAAGCCCGGTACGACTTGGTGCTTTATGGGTCCGCGTAAAGACACCGAAATCGCAGCTTTTTGCTTGAACGCCATGTTGACGATTTTGCTTCGTCAGTGGCGGATCGTCCTACGCTTGCATCGCACTCTTCTCTACGCGACCTGAAGAATTCGGCGCGACGGGAATCTGCCATTAGGTTCCTCCGAAGGAGACCCACTTCTTCCAGTGGAGCGTGCCTAAGACTTCCGCGAAGCTATAGCTGAGAAAGGCTCTGTCATTGGACCAGGCCAGAGTGAACGAGGAACCACGACCGGGGAGTTCGGCCATGAGAACCTGCGAAGGCAACGGATGCTAAGTCGCCACCGGACAGTAAGAACCGTGTTCGATCCCCGGAACGGTGGGTCCTTCCGTCATCCCAGGAAACGGTGATACGGGCCGCAGTTCTCGTACGACAATATGTCATAGGCACGAGCGTATGAAAAAAGCGCTTGAGGAAAGACGCCAACTGGTACGAGCCGACGCCGTGGGCTTCGCCCGCCGGGTCGGGCGGGTGAAATAGAGAGTCAAGGGCGTCCATGTCCTTCTCTGGCGCCTGAGGGGATGTCCGCTGGTGTGGTCACCGCCCCGCTGCGCTTTGCCACAGAAGGAGATCTGCTGGACCCAGTACGTCAATACCAATTGAAAGACCAACATATACATAGATTTGCACCATATCCTCACATATTTTGCGTGAGCTCTATCGAAATGAAAGGGCGGTGCCAAAGGAGACTTGCTTGGGGTGGAACTGGGTCAGTTCATGTCATAACACTTGTCTTGCTCGGACATTGAAAGGTGGATATTGAGTTCGATGGCTTTGCAGCGCAAACCAGCCATGACGAAAAGTGATGGTTTGAACGCCCTCGTCGCAGAACCCTTGACAACTCCCACAATGAGTATGGAATTGGAAACGTGGAGATGCCACAGCTAACATCGAATGGAATGTTGGGCGTGATGGCGGAACGTGTTTGAACCAGACACTAGCCCACGCCGTTGTCGTACGCATATCATGATGCAACACAGCCAGTTAAAAAAGGCAGAGTGCGAAAGGCCCGGTCTGTCTGGATGGTTCTCGAATGGTGATATTAAGAGCAAGAAGGTAGGGCTTCGTGACGTTGGATGGGTGTCTCCAGGTTGGGCCATACACCTACTAGTAAGGACCAGTTTGTAATTGCCACAGACATTTTAGAACGTCCCGCAGCGAGATCGAAGTAACCCCCTTTTCCCCAGAACGAACTGTTGGAGAAGCCGCTGGGCGTACGAATTTCAATGATGCACCAGACTTCGTCCTCGAGAAGTAAGGGGGGGTTGGGGCTTTCTTACCGTTTTGGATGTGGAAAGGGGCAATGAAACAGGGCACGGGGGGACGTGCACACGCGGAAAAGACAAGCATGAATTAGAACCCTTTTCATTGCAGGCTGACGGGAATGAAACAGTGAACAAAAATGCTTTGGTGCAGGTCGACGATGCGACTTGGAATTTTCCTGTTGGATCAGCAACGGTCCACAGGGAGAGACGGGGACTAGGGGATTTATTACATACGTGGGCCCACACAATGTGTTGGTAGTACGTAGCCTGCTGTGACGATCGGCCACACGTTGCTCGTTGTGCTAAGCGGTCGCCTAAAAGCCACATCAATTTAAAAGCCGTGCAAATCGCGTCCTGTTGGATCTGGGTTATTCCCAACGGACAGTAGTACGGTAGAATATTCCCGTACGACATGTACTTGCAGTTCTGGGTTCGATCAGAAAAAAATAAAAATAAAAAAAAGCTTGGCTCATATATCTCGCGGACTCGGAGGCACCGAATCTGGCGCCAAATTTGTAGCGGTGCGACTCGCCCTTGACTTGCCGCTTCACCGTGTTTGCTCATCCCTGCATTCATCTCGAGCCCGCCAGCGACGACGCCCACGACGCCCACGACATGCCTTTCGAGCGATATCTACGCGCTGATGACCAGGCTATCAACAACAATGGCGACCTCAAATACTACTACCAGGACCAAAGACAAGCCTACGACGATGCCGACTGCCATTACACTCATGGTCAGCATTCGTACCCGCCAGAAGCGACCCACCATGATCACCATCACCCGCACGCAGTCCAGTTCCAGATCCCCCAGTTCATGCTCAATGGCCCACCCATCCTCGCACCGGGTGGAGGTGCAGAGGTTATCCCAGCGGGTCTCCTGGACACCGCCTCAGATTCATTTGCATCGTCCTGGTTTGCCAACAACGGATTTTCGCCGTGCGTGGGGTATTTGCTTCGCTACTCTTGTGTCCTTATCCTCCTCAAAGTTTCCATTCTTCCCTGATCTCGAGGCAGATTGTTTCAGGCGCAACATCTCCTGATAATGCCAACCCTCCTTCCTACCATAACTTTCATCCTAGTGGGTCGCAACGCCCCCTCCCTAGCTTTGCCCCCCGTTTCAGTGCGAGCGTGGAATCGCGGCATCCACGCTCACTCGAGATCACCACAAACTATATTCCAGATCTTGCCTCCCACTCATCCATAGGCCCACCCAATCCGACTTCGCTCGCGTCCTCCAATGTCCTTGCTTCAGACCCTCCTCCCTCTTTCCCCGTAACTGCCCCATCCCCTCTTGGCCTATCAGTATATTCTGCGTCGGGCTTCGACGTTCTCTCAATTCTCTCACGGGTGGTAAACCGCCCCAATCCCAGCATTCAGCTCGGTCCCGTGGATCTCTCATGCTCATTCGTCATTGTGGACGTGAGACGATACGACTGCCCCATTGTGTATGCTTCTCCCACGTTCTGCCATCTAACGGGGTACAACGAGCAAGAAGTTCTTGGACGTAATTGCCGCTTCTTGCAGTCTCCAACTGGCAATGTCGCGAAAGGTGAACCACGCCGTTTCGCATCCCCAGAGGCTGTTTCCTACATGCGAAAATTGCTTTCGTCCTCCAAGGAATGTCAAACGACCCTGGTCAATTATAGAAAGGGTGGGCAAGCTTTTATCAATCTCGTCACCGTCATCCCTCTGCGTGGTGGCGTACATAATACGCCCGAAGCAGCTGATGAAGTCGCCTACCATATCGGATTTCAGGTGGACTTGACGGAGCAGCCAGCTCGAATACTCGATAAACTACGTGATGGGAGTTATTATGCCGTTAACAACAACTCTCTGGGAAAGGGCAGCGGCTCCATCAATGGTGGGCTTCCTGGTATGAGTCATGGTCTTGGCCAGCTGGCCCAAGCTCAGAACATGACGAACGTCGGTCTCAAGGGAGGAAGACATGGGCAGATGATGAGTATAGCAGTCTCCAAGGAGTTGAGAAACCTTATCGCCGACCCCACTTTCACGGACTCCGTCCCAATCTCGACGGGGACAAATATGTCTGGTCCTACTGGTACTTCAAGTGGGTCAACAGACCAAGGTAGCAATGCAACGACGCCCCTCACGATGCTCGTAACGCCATCATCCAGCTCCACTTCTATGAATCGCACGTCGGCTAGCGGTAATACGATGGCCGGATCGATTCCCGTCTCGTTATCCCCATCCCTCTCACTTCTGCTTCTTGAATTTCTTCCGGATTTCTTACTCGTATTGTCTCTCAAGGGTGCTTTCCTCTATGTCGCACCTTCCGTTCGGCTTGTCCTCGGTTATGAGCCACAGGAGCTTGTGGGTAGGGGGATATCTGATATCTGTCATCCTGCCGATCTGGTGCCGCTCATGAGAGAGCTGAAGGAGGGTAGCGTGAGTGGCCTCAGTATTCCAGGAACTGGTGACGTTGGCTCGTCGACGGGTACCTCATCCAATCTTCTTCCGAAATCGGTCGATCTACTCTTTCGCGCTCTACCTAAAACGTCGATGTTCTCTCCGCACAGGGATGTGCAAGACGCCTCTGCTGAGCGGCGTCACTCTCATCCCTCCCCATCGTCATCCGCATCCGCATCCACATCACAATCACCACCATCGTCGGCAACATTGTGTTCAAGCGATTCGTCTGGTGGAGCAGCACCGCCGTATGTTTGGCTTGAGTGTCGTGGCAGGCTCCACGTTGAACCTGGAAAGGGGCGCAAGGCGATCATACTCTCAGGGCGCGCGCGATGGATGCCTATGGTGCGGTGGAGTAGTGTTGACAAGGCGGGTGGCGTTGGTGGTGTGCGGTGCCAAGGAGACAGTGCCCACGGTGGCTCGCATATGACGGCAGGTGTGCCTCTTCTTCCCGCCTGCTAGATTCAATTATCTCCAGCTCTGACCTCTTCAACTTTCAGGGCCGACGTCATGTGAGACGTCTGTGGGCGAACCAGCCGGAGCGTTGATTGATCGATTGGAATTTTGGGCCCTGTTGTCGTCACAGGGCACATTCCTCGTGGCGTCTGCGAGTGTGAGGGACGTGCTCGGATGGGGAACCAGTGAGGTGATTGGGAGAAGTGTCTGTGGGATGGTGAGGGATAGTCGGGGTGGTATGAGAGAACACCTCGAAGCCGAGTTGGCCAAGTTGGATACGTTCAAGGTATGTCTTCTCCGCTTCCAGTTCCCATCGCGATCACTCAGAGTCTGTTTCCTTCTTTTCCCGCCTAGGTGAGGAACATGGTGGACTCCCCGCCCTTGGTTGTGACGACGTCTCTGGTGCATAGAGAATTGCATACGGTGCCTGTGCGGCTCGCATTTTACCTTACACCGCGGTCCGAGAAGCGCGCGCCGTCTTCCGGATCGTCGATCGGTGTTACCCCCACCCCTCTCATCCATCCGCTCAATAACCCGTTATGTCCGATCGTATGTCAGGCTACCGTTCTATCAAACGCCGAGTACCAATCGAACATAAACACCGACACTACCTTTGGTCCTGGCCCTGGCCGCGCACGCAGCCAGGTGCAGGTTCAACTAGGTACAGAGGACATCACCGAAGATCCAGGTCCATTGACGCATTCATCTTGTGCATCGCTTTTCGAAGAACTGGAGTCCGTTCGAGGGTCGAGTTGGCAATACGAACTTCAACAACTCAAGTTTGCGAACCAACGGTTGCACGAGGAGCTGCATGCCCTCGAAGGCGCATGTGCAAAGAGCGGGACTGGGGTCGGTTCTGGGTCGTCTTCCAGCACGACGGGACATATCGCGGCCGTTTCTTTCCGTCAATCTCCTACGTCCACCGCCACCATCCCCATTCCGCGGCAGCCGCAAATGTCGCAAACACAGATGCATTACACGCCGATGATGCATTCGAACCTCCCCAGCTCCCTTTCCTCACTGCGTCCACCCAACAGCTTGCACGAGCGGGATCCACCACCTTCGGATTGGTCTTCGCTTGCTGGTGCGAACGGACAAGGACTCAATCCTCTTAAACGATCGTGGCGCTCCGAGAATGGTCCGACGACCTGACTTCAGATCCAGCGACGCCCCGCATCGTTGCATGGTGCGGATTGCGCAGATGAAGATGGCAAAAAATATACACGCGGGTTGCTCCCTTCGTCCCTTGCTCATCCCTTGCCCTCTTTATTCTATCGTATTTCCTTGGTGTTTTCCTTGTTTTGCTGCTTGCTATCTGCGCATCTACTTTTTCGTTGCATACTCATATCCCGTTACTGAATACGCTTTCTTTCTTTTTTTGCGGCAGGTGGGTCATGGTTTGAAATGACTCTGTGAGGTATGATGAACCGTGCCTCCCTTGTTTGTATGCTAGCCTTGGTACCATTGTGAAAACCATGCGTGCCTCCTCACTACGATCTCGCTGATATGATCGATGACTTTTCGGCCTGCAACCACCCTAGCATGTTGCTGTCCGCCTCGGCTGCTCGTTCTCTATATCCTGGACCTGGGTTCTTTAGGCCATCGCTCGGATGCTTAGTTGTGTTCTCTTTTCCGACCTCGTGCATCTCGTTTCTAACCAGTGTATATCACACGATAGCGCAGCGTTGTCGCTGCTCCACCGAACGTACGCAGAGCGCCTGAGAATGATTCCCTCGAATAGCCATCCGGCGGACCTTCATGAGCGTGAACGCCAGTAAAGAGTAGTTGCCATTCAGCTGCGCGAAACAAGCGATCAGACCTCACCTGAGTGGTTCTTTGTCTGAAAGATAAACGACTGATCGCGACTCAATCGCCACCTGACTTTTTCGCTCTGAATGCTCACTGACGTGGTGGTTGCTCACAAACTGGGAAGAGAATGTCGAGAAGAAGGTTCCTCCATCGCACCCGGGTGATGCTTGATACTTTAGTAGAGACAGAGCATGTCCAGCTTAGCTATAATCACCGCCGTCTACGATGTGATGTCTTTCCGCGAGACCCGGATTCAGAGGCAATGGATGGTGAATTATATACAACATGGGGTCATCTGGAAGTATGAGTGCCAGCGAGGAGGACGCTTTTCAGGAGATATCGCCTACGACATTTATCATGTGCATCCAAATGTCGTGGAGAAGGGGAGGTCACGAAGTATGTGGCAACGTGATCGTTATTGGCACAGAAAGGAGCTCTGCGCGTCTAAGAGGAGCGAGAAAGAGTGCGTTTATGCGAATGCCCTGGCCATACCGTATGCGAAACAGGCTAGTATGGAGCTGCCAGAACACTGCGATATCACAAGGCGAATGGAAAAGAACCACCATTAATATTCGGTTGCCACCCAATAGACCGGTAACAGTTTCCTCGCTGTCCATCGGCTCCAGAGAAAGTCTGAATCCACGTGTGTCTGGCACAAGATGTATAGTGGTCGGACTTGAAGGACGGGAATAACTTCCAAACTAGCTACACAACGTTCAACCAGCCTCATAGTTTGATGGGAACGCCCGCGACTTACACCGACATTTCCGTCCGCTCCAGGTATGTCACCTTCCCTTCCGGTTTCTCTCATGATCGTTGAGGGAATATTCTTCCTCTTTTGCCCGCTTAGGTGAGGGATATGGCGGACCCTCCACTCTTGGTCATGGCGACGTCTCTGGTGCATAAAGAACTGCATACAGTGCCCATGCGGCTCGCGTTTTAACGTACACCGATGGCCAGCAAGCCTTTCCATCGCGTCTTGTTTGCTGCGAACACTGAGCGACTGAAGATCTGCCTATTTGTCATAAGAGAGGAAAGTGTCTCGGCGAATCAATTCGACAGTAATGACCGTCTCGGACGCAATAGAGCATGACGTACAAGGAGGTATGGACATGCAAAGGCAAGACGATAGTGGTTTGTTGCATTGTGCAGGTGCAGTCTGCTTCCTACAAATGATTCATGGTTGGAAGGCCATCCAAGAGAAGGATTAACCGTAATCTGAATTGCGGCCCCGATGGAAGAAGCCACAGAGCCGAGCAACGCCAAACGTCCTTGACTTCGCTCACGATCTCCCGCGTCCAGCCAACGTGGTCACGAACACGTTTAATAATGCGATTACGTGAGGAGCATCGGCAGGGCGACCAACACTTTGCAAAGTGCCACTAAACAATGCGTTGATGTATTGTGGAAGAGGAAGAGGAATATCGGAATCGACAGCATTGACCCGGGGGAGAGAGAACAAATTGGTGAGTTCGAATTGGAAGTCCGTCCTCATCAATAAATTAAAATACCTAGTTGAGTGTCTTCAACAGCTAGGCCAAGGATACCTATGAATATATCAAAGATCCGGCCGTTTTCTCCACATCGTCGCTGTTTGGAGACACCCCGAATACTTTGCAGAGTATACCGTTCCCCAGATTCATGGTGATAATCGCAGCATTTGGACTTCGGATGAAACGATATCTAGAGGTTGTTGGCACGGCCCGGCTTCTGTAGTGAACATAACGACGTACTTACCTCATGCCGCAGCTGTGAGATGACGTGGTCATTTTCCAAGCGATCTGAATGGGCGGAGGCTTTCAAATTCTCCAACATCCTTATGATGCGCTGCCACTGAGCCTGCCCAGCTGGGGACACAAGTGCCATAACCACAAGCAGCATCGCACACTGCACGAGTAAGTGGATGACTTTTCTCTGGGGTATAGTTGCTGGACTGGCAGGGTAACAGCATAACACAATTACGTAGGGGCATGCTGCAAGCACTTTTTTGAAGGGTGTCAATGACACTATCTGAAGGTGTGATGAGCGGGTTTTGCAATGCGGGCGGCACGGGTACGATCCTGCTGAAGCAGTCAAGTGGCGAAGGGACCTGAACCACTGGAACAGAGCGCCTATCAGTAATAGTAGTAGTTGCAGTCAAGACTTTATTGCCAGGTCTAGGTGTGATTCAGGTTTCTGCGGGAACCGCCGGGGGATCATGTAGTGATGATGTTGTGCACAGCTTTCAAAGGTCACTTTTCCGACACCGTCTTGGGAGGATGGCAGCCCACTATTCTTTCTTGTGGTACTCTCTGAAACTGCCTCAAGCCAGAGTTTTGAACGAAGCTCTCATGTAGCTGGCGAAGGTACGTTTTGCAGCATATCGTAGGCTTGAGACTTGCTGTAGCCCGATATAGCTTCCGGCCAACAATGGGAACAACGACTCTCATGGCAGTGCGAAGAAGCGCTCACCTGCCTCATGTTTGCTAGTATTCATATAATCGACCGTAATTTGGGCACACTTGGTTGTCTTTAGACACCTCTTCGTTTTCCGATCGAGGTATGTGTTACTTCTTTTGATCACTGCAACAATTGACTAGGTTACTTGCCAGCGTTATCTTCTTTTAGTCAACTGGCCGGGATTCGATCAAAAGATAAGTGACAGAAAAGGGCTCCTCCGAGTCAGTTGCGTCTCTAAATGTATGTCGCGATGTGTTGTAAGCTCCCATTCCCGCCCCGACAGTTCATACAGGAACATGCGCCTTCTCAATTCGAAGTCGAAACAACTAGAGCTCTTACACAACGTTCTTCCCAAGTATGCGATCGTATCCCACCGATGGGGTGATGAATCGGAAGAAGTCCTCTTCACCGACATCGGTGACCTCGCGCGCACTCAAAGCAAGGGCAAAGGTTACGAAAAAATCCTAGGTTCATGTACGCAAGCGGTGCAAGACGGCCTCGGCTACGTTTGGTTGGATACCTGTTGCATCGATAAGAGTAACAGCACAGAACTCGGCGAGGCGATCAATTCGATGTACAGGTGGTATCACAAGTCGGACATCTGCTACGCCTACCTGCACGACGTCAGCGACCCCTCCAAATTCACTGAAAGCGACTGGTTCTCTCGAGGTTGGACCCTACAAGAGCTGATCGCACCCAAACACCTCAAGTTCTTTACGAAAGACTGGACTTTGATCGGTACTCGGGAGGAATTGATAGGGCCCATCTCTGAACGCACGGGGATAAGCCATGAGATCCTCCGAACTAGCAAAATTCCGCCAGAGGTGACCATATCTCAAAAAATGGTTTGGGCAGCCCAGAGAGAAACGACCAAGATGGAAGACAGGGCGTATTCATTGCTGGGGATACTCGGTGTCAACATGGTTCCTGTCTATGGGATAGACGATGGCGCGTTCGAAGACCTGCAGCACAGGCTCATCGCAAAATACGCCGATCAAACCCTCTTTACTTGGTACCATACCGTCACCGAGCCTGATGACGCCGAGATGGCGGACGCAGACTCAGTTTCTGTTCCAGCTCTTGTTCCCGCCCCCGAACCAGCCTCAGAACCAGCCTCAGAGGCAGCCGAGGGCGATACCAGTACCCCTTCACCGAACACGACGGGACTTCTTGCATCCTCCCCATCGCAATACTTGAAATCCTACGAAATATCCGAGATCAACTTCCGCAAGAATTATGTGGACGGGATCAGAGACCAGAGTTATCGATCGCACTTCTCCATCAGTAACAACCTGGTCCACATCTCGGTCCCTGTCAAGCATATGGAGGGGAAGATTTGGAAAGCAGTTCTACGCTGCAGTCTCGAGCCTCCTAATGGTGATCAGGCCCAACGCCCTCTCATTATCTACCTCGAAGAGATCCAGCCGTGGAAATACCTCCGGGTGCACCTTCCGTTTAATGAGGAGGAGGGCGAAGCGGGTGACGAGCAGACGAATGACGTGAATGATGTTCCAGGGAGCTTGGAGCGGCTTAGTGACGCGGAATTACATCTGGAGGGGTATGTTTTACGGGACATCGACGTCGTCGGCCGACACGGAGATAGTTCCCCCGATGACCAACAGAGACCCCCGCCCGAAGATCCGGACGCCCTTCCCGAGCTTACCGAAGACCAGCGTATCGCTCAGCTACCTCGACACCCTCCAGGGGTGAAGACCACCAACATCATCGTCTGCGGCGAGCCAGGCGTCGCCGCGGGCAGGGTGATCAACCTCATCATTGGTGATATTATCATAAAGCCACTCACAGACTATGAACGTGAAGCTATGGCAGTCACGCCCATCGACGCCACTCTCGAATCCAGGAACATCCGTATATTCTACATCATCGGCCCGAGAGATCCCTCCCTTGACCTCGAAGCCTACCACACCGCCCTCCGAAACATGTACCAGCTCGTTCAACACGTCAAGGAGGCCCGCGGCATCCACCTCGTGTTGCTGTGCATGGTCGGGAGCAAGGTCACAGCGGCCGTGAAAAGCAACTACCGCCTATTTTACGAGTACATTTGTGATAGCCAGGTACCCATGATGCTCATCGTCACCGGGCTCGGGAAGACGAAGCGGATGGAAGATTGGTGGGACAAGCACAAAACAGACCAGGAGCTGCAAGCCATGCGGTTCCTCAAGCACGCATGCATCACTGTATTGCAAGGCGAAGACGACGCGCACGAGAAAAAGTACAGAGAGTCGGTGGCCGTAGTCCGGGAGCTCCTCATTGACTTTATGGACGGCCTCGAGACCTCGCCAAAGGGGTATTGTCCCCAGGACGTGGATCGATGGTTCGCATTCATGGGGAGACGGGCGATGGATCTTCTCATGGCGGGTCAGAAGAACAGTCTCAAGCAGGAAGCTATTGTGAAGACTCTGAAGGAAGCCAAGGCTTTGAAGGAGGGGAAGGCTCAGAAGGAATGGGTCAATTTGAGCGAGGCGGAGGCGAGTGGTCTTGCGGGACAGTTCTTTGATGAACATGCCATGCAATTACAGTAAGACTATAGCCTCTGGTTTTGTACGCCTACGAAGGCGCTCGAGCTTATTGGATGTACGGTTCGCCAAAACTCGGATGGGAAATGACGTGAGCTCGCAAACTGTCCTTGAAGCTCGGCACTGACTACGGTCACTCAATCACCGAGAGGTGACAATCGAGGCAGGCGACGGGACCGCCAAAATAAGTCTAATTATGTAGACGATCCGAAGCGGCGAGTGTACAGAGCGTGCAATAGAAAAGAAGTAAGCAGACAACAAATCGCAATAGCAGAAAATAATCATAGCACGCGTTCTCCATCTCCCCATTTCATTCAACCCAGCTGTGCAAAACTGCCATCGTTCACCGGGCCCACGTCGCCTTCGATCGGCGTCCCCGATGGCACTTCGCTCACGGGCGTACCCTGGCCGGTCGTACCGAGATTGCCGTTCTTGCCCAGCTCGGTTCGGACCCCGTCCAACATCCGTTTGAGGTTCACCCGCTCGTTCACGAGCGCCATGCGTGTGCTCTCCAGGCCTTTTCGTTCTTCCTCAAGGAGCTCTTCTAGTTCCTCGAACGCGGTCATCTTCAGTTCCAATTTGGTTAGCGTCAGCTTGATCAACGACGCGAGCGTGCTTCGAATCGTCGCGTCCTCGGCATCCGCGAGCGCCGACGCAGCACGTGCAGACGACTTGAGAGCGAGTCCAGCAGCACGCGCCACGTGTGAATGCGGGATTTTGGGTGTGGGCTTGGTCGACTCCGCAGGCTGGTCGACGACCATGTCGCTTGTCTGCGGACCTGGCACACCGTTCTTGGTCGACGATTCACCACTTGGTGGCGCAGACGGTGCCTCTGATACGTCTTGTTGCATCGCATTCTCCCCCTCGGCTTTCTCGCCGTCTATACCCTCCTTGGTATCCCCCTGTTTTTCGCTTTCGTTTTCATTGGGCGCACCGCCCTCGGCGAGAACGTGCATCGCCGTCTTGGCTGCTTCTGCGGCAACGACGGGGTTCACTACACCAGCGAGGAACGCCACCACGCTCATCACTGGATTATCCGCCTGCTCGAACGGGATCCTGCCGTATCTAAGTGGTCCTTGATCCCCCTCTGCTGCAATGTACGGGTCCTCGATCGGCAGCGAGAGGAATTTGCGTATACATTGTTGTGCTGTGCGCGTCCCGACGTGATCCTCGATAGCGGTCCAATCATCGTCATACATCTCTATCCCCTCCAGAAGTAACAACACCTCCTGATCCGTCCATTCGTCATCTGCACCGTGACCGACACCAGGCGGCGTAACAGTCAACTTGACAAAGTCGCCGCTGAACATGGTCGAGGGGAACCGCCCATCGAGATAACACGGCGCACAGAGCTCAAAGTCTTTGACTTTGAGACTGTGATACCGTAGCGCGGTACAGTCTGTCCCGCAGGTATCACATTGGTACGACATGTTCCCTTTGGCGTTCGAAGAGATGCCGTTGGCGAGGGTTTTGGCTTCGGCAGCTTTTAGTTCTCGGGAGGCTTTCGAGGTTGTTTGATAGATAGAATTGCGAAGTTCGAGGGACGCGGAAGCTGCGGTGGCGCCGAGTGCGGACGCCATTTGATTTTTTGGCATGCCATTGGCAGCGGGGTGGGTGATAGAAGGACGTGTTCCGGGATGGAGAGACTGAAGACCGCGAGGCGTGTCGAGGATGACGCGGAAATGACCCGTGAATGGAGGCACGAGTGCCGCCGGTCTTTGTTCTGGGTCAATCTTTCAAAGGCGGTCGGTTGGCACAAACGACAAGAACAAGACTGGCAAAAAAACGCACCTGGTAGTTGATGAGCCCCCACTGCTCCAGGAACGCGTGGACGCGCATAACGGCACAGACGTCCCCCGCCAAGTTTCGTCTACACGCCGTCACGGTCAAATACTCTGCCGGCCGAAGACGATACGTGTTAATCATAAAGTCGCGGTACTCTTTGTAGATCGAAGGCGTCTTGGACCGGTTTCTCGAATTGAAAAACTCTGGGAGCGCACGACGCTCCACGGGGTGGACGGTCGACATGTCGAACCAAGCCGAATAAGAAGGGATGATGACGTCGTGCGTCTGCGCTGCGAGGTATTTCCGGGCTTGTTCTTCGAGTTTCAACCGCGTTGCTTCGAGTTGGGCGGGGTCTTCGTCGTCGCCTTCGTCCCCCGACTCGACGTCTTCATCGGCGACTTCACCCATTGACACGTCGCCCGCATCTTCTTCCCCCTCGCCTTCCTTCAGCACCCGCACCTCTCCAGTGGTGCCCTCTACACCCGTCCCTCCGCCGCCGCCGTCTGGGTCGTTTGGTATGTTGCCAATCTCGCCGCCTTGGATGGGCTCGAGTTCTGAACGCTTTCCAAGTGCATTTTCGGGGTCAACGGGGGAAGCGCCTTGTGACTGCTGGCCTAATGGAACTGTAAGCTTTATACGTTTCGTTTCAGAGGAGGAAGAAGGTGATCCAGCACGTTTTGGCGAGTCCATGTCACGAAGCCAATCAGCTTGAAATGGCCACACACACTACGAAACCGCGCCGCACTGCAGTCGACGGTCATGCCAAACAACCCAAAATACGGGGGGTGGAAAGGGGGTCAGGAGGTTGATGGATTTTCGATTAGCAGCACTCAAGTAGACGACTACGATACAAAGCTTCGACAGTGCTAAAATATAAAACAGACCTGACGTCTGCACCAACCCGACGCGAAAGACGTAAAATACCACAAGGGCCCAGCTAGAACGGACAAACCTAGCCCATACAACGCACCGCTCCTCCCATTCGATACATTGACATATACATACACACACCGCTTGTGTGACGTGGATGCTCCGCTTGATCCCGGATCATCACGCATCCATCATTATGACTCTCCTTTGGGACGAGATCCGGGTACGACAGAACGCCTAGTACGCCTGCCTGAACCTACGCCAAATCAAGGCAATGGCTCTCGACTACTCGAGAGCTTGTTCAGATGGATATACACATCTGTGCCGAAGCCATCCATGGAAATGAGGCGTAAATCGCCACCAAAGTATCTCGCATACTATCCAAACCGACGAGTGAGAACTAATTCAAAAGAACCTCATGGATAACGCACCAGTCGCGAGAGTGGTAGGCCATACCCGAAACCTGCCATCGGCGCTTGGAAATCGCCGGCCTGTCATGGGGAGATTGATTATACGTCCTTCTCATGCATGGCCAAGACAACTCCTTACCTGAAAGTCTTGATCGATACTTTGGCCTGCCATGGTCGTATACATGTATGTCCAAATGAGCGGAATAGCGCTCCTCGGAATGCCACCGCCCTCGTCCGAGATCTTGATTGTGATATCCTCGCTCCCCTCAACCACGATCACTTTGATTGGGGGATATCCACCACCGCTCCTGCCCGACGAAGAGTCGTCGACAGCCCCGTCTTCGTATTCTGCTCCGAACCTCTCTACGACAGCTCTCAATGAGTTCTTGAGCAGTTCGAAAACGATGTGGGACAAATGTCCCGGTACATATGCGAACGTCAGATCAGGAGGGCAGACGAGTTGCACAGGGGGTCCTCGGAACATTGCATAATGTTCTTCACATACGAACCGGGCGTTCTCGATGGCTTCCTGCAGGATATCGTGCACGTTCTGTTAAATGGAAGCCGGACATGAGGGAGCCGCCGTGAGACAAGAAAATGGAAGGACAAGAACCGGAACTCACGGCTTTGGTACAGATAATGCCCACATAATCCTGATGAGGTTGTTGGGTATTCAGCGCCACATCTTGAACCGAGTCAGCAAAGGGAACAAAACCCGCGGAATGGGCCACTCACGTTGTCCAATCAAGAACCGTATTCCGATGCGTGACATGTAGAACCTGTCCAACCACGCCTGCACTTCACCACCACTTTGCCCATACGTGGGCAACCCCACTCCCATACCTGATTTAATCCCCTTTGTCCTCTGCCATTCCAAGACGCCCTGTGCGACAGTAGTCACCGTGGGATCATGTCTGCGCTTAATTGCGTCCAGCGTCTTCGTGAATCGAGCGTTGTAGTCGTGGACTTCTGGTGGGTAGGTATGGGAAGGGGTCTGAGCGTAATATCTGTGCGAACCGTGGGAATCAGAAACGAAGATCTGCACTGGAAGAGAGGGCGGTACCTTCGTTCGACCGGGACACGCAGCTTAATGTTGCCATTTCGAAGACCACACACTCCGTTGCCATTCCCACCACTATTTCCGTTCCCCTTGTAGGCTGCATTTCCAACCTTCGTCCCGCGGACGACGCCTTCCTTCTCACCATATGCCAAGCCACTTGCAGCGCCATCTCCATCGAGATATGAGGTGATAAGGGAAGGGTTAGGAACGCTATCCGGAAGGTATATATTCATGTCCTCCTTGTCTGAACGAGCGAATAATGACTGGCGGGCAGCAGGGGACAAGGAAAGGGGCGGAAAATTGATTAATTCCTGCAGTAGTGATAAAACGTGTGAATATTAAAGGAATTTCACAGAGACTAAGAATTAAAAAAACCCACCTCGAAACTCTGCGCGTACCAATTCTTAACTTTACGTATAGAGGGCATTTCACTCAAGTTGTATGGAAGTTCATCAAGCTCCTTGACACGGTGGGCAAGGCGGACCGGGAGCTCCTCTGCGTCAAGACCACGTGGCAAGGTCAGCAAGGCAGACAGCAAAGCAACCATGAATCAGTTGAGACGACTCATCGAGTTCAAAATTGAATAAGAAGCTTACCGACTAAGAATTGACTAGCTTTCAGGAGTGTGCCTTGACTGGGGTGCTGCCCAAAGAGAACCATTTGTTGAAGAGACACTAAAGTATAAAGTCGATCAGTATCATATGAACGCGAGAGTGATCGGAAGAGGAGGCATTAGATAGAGACGGGTACACTCCAAGGTCCTCCGCTTACTGCCTGGTTGACCTAGCATCGGGACAGCTCATCTACCGGCCCGATGACCACGGAGGACCACGAATTCCGAACCAGAGCTGAGATGACATGTCCGCAGACAACAGCCAATGCGGAATACAGAAGGGGACAAGAACAAAGAGGACTGAAAGAAGGGGACTGACCTCCAGTCTGAGGAAAGGACGCAAAGTGGTGAATCCTTTCCCATAGTGCGGACGAAATGCGGAATGCGGCACTCATGATGTTAGCACGATGATGAGTGTGAGTGTACGATGGCGATTCGAGATTGAGAAAGATGCGGTCGAAAGTGAGTTATCGAAAGCTATAGGAGGTCTGAGGACTGGGTGACATGCGTCTGCGAGGGCGTTGGGTTGCCAGGGCTGCAGAGATCGCGGAAAGACAGATCAGTTGTCGCAGGAAAACGAGAGATCAGCCCATGCAAGGTGGAGCTGGTTGGTGGGTTGTTGATGGAAGAGGCGACCACGGTTTTAAAGCAAGAGTGGAGTTGTCGGCTCTTAGCCCCGCTTCCAAGTGACATACCAATCACGTGGAAAAATTCCCATTTGTGATTACCGCCACATCACGCTGTGCCAACTTCGCAAGCAGCCCTCTGACCTAGCGACGATCAGCGGGTGCTTGACGAACTGGAGCAGTGTTTCATCAAGCTTGGCAAGTACTCTGGTCTTGTGAACGACGCGGACATAGAGCGTCCGTAGTCTTGGTGCACCCCTCCGCGGCCCCGCACACGACCAAAAAATGGAATGTCACTCTCAGGCCGCCTCGCGGGGATTTAACCATAATCCGATTGGTGCCAACTTGCCAAGCACTAGCGAGGCTGCGATTGAACCTGATAATGGCCACACTCCACTACACTCCACACCCTTGCCAGTTGTCACCCAGATCCGGTCTTACTCCATTAACCTTGTCTGCTCTTGGATTGGACAGCTCTGGTAACCAACTGGCACAGTCCTTCGCCACGAGGCAGGGCGTCAGGCTTAGGCTGCGACAGGCCGCAATCTTGACCATATCGATACCTCCGCCGATTTAGGCGCATTGTGTAGCGCCAAGATCCGGAGAGCAATGCACCCAAGTCATCTTCCGGTGCGCCCACCGTACTGCAACATACACAGGGATTATTCATCCTCCCTGAAGGGAAAACTCTTATCTTCAAGCATATGGGATAGACCGGGGACGCTGATCGGCGAAGACTTTATTTCGAATCTGTCTTGGACACCAAAAATACGCAGACAACCGGACCCGGCGGGACAACGATGGCGTGGTGCCTGGCTGTATCCCTACTGCCGCCAATTCACGCTTTTTGACTGACCTCGGCCGAGCAGCCGAATCACGAGGAATAGGCATACGTCTCGTCAGCGCTATGAGCGATTTTCGCTATTCGCACTGGCCAACTTCTCCGAGCTCAACGGACAATGTGGTTACGACCGCTATGGTGCCAACCTCACCCATTTTCGCGAAGATGTAAGTATGTCATATACAGGGTTGGTGTTATGTGGTCTTCGTGATAGACGTGGTTGGTGCGGATTAGGGTGTTCCATTCATAAACGAAGAAACAGCATTGCTGGATCGTTTTCCCACCTTCACCACCATCATGGTGACTGGATGGGTTACTCACTGAGCGCTCGCTCACTACTCCCTCTGGGCCATTGTCGCTCCACGGCAGCATTCCCGCAAGGTTTTTCTCATTTCACACGTTTCACATCAAGTCGTTGCCGCTGCCAACGACGTCAATCACCACCCTGGGGACTGGTGGCACCTCCGAGAGCGGCCGATATTCTCATGTTCAGTTCGCAGCGGAGATCAGCGACGACTTTTGGTTTCTCGCGAGTAGTATATTACCATGACAGGTCGTCTCTTCCAGATTGCCGTATATTCGATGCCTCTTGTTTGCTGCCTTTATCCTCTTTCATCTCCCTGGTGTCCACGGAGCTTTCCGGTATTTCTTGACGGATGGTTTCAGGTCCAAAACTGGACTGGTGACGCAGGTATTCTATTTTCGTCTTTCATCCTGGTCCTAACGTCATTCGGTTTACCTGTATTGACAGTTGAGTAGCGCCTACTAGCACCGTTGGCTAGTCCGATCCAGGCCTGAAGTTGGCCCCCCGACGGAATTTGTGCACCTGGGGACTAGTTTATTACAGATCTTTTTAGCGTCGAGGACGACTTTTGTGGGATCCGATAGCTTGAGAGACTTGACACCACCTGCTCAATCAGCCGCACACCAGGTCAGTGCTTGCATCAGTGTTCAACGTGTTATAATTAGCTGTGCCGAGAAATTTATTTCATCTTATCGCACTCGATGGACGTGTGGATAAGGGCAAACTGACCGACGAGATAAGCGTGGCTGCGGTATCATCACAATGGGGTTCTGGGTTCCTAGATAACTGGATTCAGGATTCCATAACAGTGTCGGTGATTGAGAAGATGGAGAAGAACTATACATACAATGTGCTCCGTGCTTCGCGTTCCTAATCCTTGAGTGGCCACGAGGGAAAAACGCGAGTGCTCACCGTTCAACTGGTACTTCATTCGTCTCTTCAATGAGCCCGTGACGTAGCGGAGAAGTTGAAAATTGTCGAATCATCCACTTGGGAAACTAAGTACTTGGTGGCAAGCGCCACGAAAGCGAGTAGACGGACGTATGCTCTCCTGGGCTTGTTGCGAAACGAGTCCCCCAGAGCGAACGAACTTGAGTTCCATTTCATCACCCAAGTTCCAAGGAGAGACGCTGCCACTGGCACAACCGAGATGAGGTGAGGGCACAATGTTATGTGCCGGAGTGGCGACACGTGATTCAGAACGACGTCTCGCCAACGAAAAACGAAATGGATGTTTTTTTCAGGTTGACACTCAAAGTTGGAAACAAAACGCCCGAATTTTCGTGGGCAAGCCGGCGCAGAAACCGGAGCGACCCGTGGACATTGGCTTCTGTGTTTTGGGTGGTGGGCGAAAGCGTACCCTCCGAGAAGGAAAAAAGTCCCCCGCCCTGTCAAACTCGAAGTGGGGGTCCACCACGCAAAGAGCATGCTTAGTACTTACTCATCCGAGCTTTGGCATCGACATTGAAACTCTCGGCCGCGTCGTCCGATTGTGTATCTGTCGCGTTCTCCCCAGTTGCAAAGGTGGTTTGACCTTCAGGGAAGGTCTAGGAGGCTGATGTTTGCTTTGAATTGGATCAAACGTGCACTGCTTTCCTTGAATACGAGTCCTTGACTTCTCTTTTCACCGGAAGTCAATCCATCTCTCAAGGGACCATTCGGTAGATCGCAACAACGGACTGGTCGCTCATTTGGTCAGCGCAAGGTGGGTAAATTGCCTTCGTCGATCACTCCACATCTCACGTACATTTGCGACAGGCCACGCACTGCTTTCAAACAGTCCACAGATGTATATTGTCAGATCCCCCAATGAACTGTCTCCCGATATGTTTCTTTGATTTTGAACCCATGAAGTAAAGTGGAAAGATGAGCATACGGATCTGTCGATGAAATTGGCCTGTCAATGCCGGTCAAAGCGACGGCATTGTTTTACTCCGGAGCGTTGCTGATGGTAGGTCCACAAACATGACTATCTTATTGGGGTACGTTTCCTTTTTCAACCATCCTCTTTGCGATGGGTATTATAGTACTGTCAAGCGACGCGTGCTTGGTCTCTAAAGACCTACTCTGACGATATTAACGCTGAATGACACCGCGGAGCTTTACCCTGAGGACGCTTTGGCACATAGGTACGACTCGTCACCCATACAGACAACAATGATTGTTTAACCATGTTGATTTCAAGCTTTCAACCGCTGTTTATAAATCAGGCTCGCTGTCCTCTTTCTCCTTGGAACACTTAGATCAACTTGTGACTCCTTACCTTTCGTCCACCCCCTTCCTCATACCACACATATTCTTACCATGTCGGCTGCACATCTGGCCCAGGCGCTGCCACCGACACGTCTAGGCGCGTCACAAGGCGCCGAACCTCTTTTCGGCGCTCCATCTGACAAGGCGAAGGGAACAATTTACCCCAGCTTGTATCCATTGCCAGGATCGTCCTACCCCCCTTTACTCTCGCCCCCCGTTGCCACTCCTGCCGCATTCCCTCCGGGTTTCTACGGCGCGGGCGGTGTCAACTGCTTTCCGAACTACCAAGGATACAGCACCACACACCCGCCAGTGGGCTTCACCCCACCCATAGCGAACCCAGCCCCGCCCGTGAATGAAGCTAACGTCCAGACTCATCAGCAAGGTCAGCAGGAGGTGCAAGTTACTCAGGAAGACTTCGCCGTGAGGGAACCTTCCCAGGAACCTGGAGAGGTCCACAAGAAGGGTTATCTGACCCAAAAGGAGTCCCAAGCTGCTCTCGTCGAGTTGCTGGTGCGTCCGTATAGTTATCAGTGAAGCAACTCTTCTCATCCTCAGGTGGAGAATAAGACGGGTCACCATTGCTCCGATAATCCGGACAGTAGATGCACAGGCCGCGGGACGATTTGCCTTGACATTCTGTGTGCGTTGATTGTGCAATACCTAGACATATTTTCTAACGAGCAAATTACAGACTACGTCAATGCTTCTATCGCCCCGGAATCGAATGTAGGGCAATCTGCTGAAGGTCAACTTCCGCAAGTTGATACCAACGAGCCGCTACCCTCACCACACGGGGCAAGCGGGGGAAAGCCATCGTCGGGCTCGAGCACAACAGTCCCGGTCCCGGCTTCG
>JBBPSA010000023.1:0-21839 GCA_038093355.1 Boletus calvinii | reverse complement strand
ACGTGAAGACCAAGCCCACGGCTGAATTTACGGAGGCAGTTGAAATATCTGAAGTGGTTGGTGAGGAACAACAGATACAGGAGGAGGTTTGATTTTCGTCATATCGATTGTTTCTCGGATTGACTGGCCACATCAGCTTGAGAGACGGAATGCAGAAATAGCAGCGAGAGCAAAACGCGCTCGGAGAAGGGCGAATGAAATCAAAGCGAAAACAATCCAACGACTACAGCTGCAGATGACAGCTCCCCTGGATATCGGTCTTGAACAGAATGATGCGTCACTCAGCATGGGTCAAGATGACGTGTTTGACCTCGTTAATACGCAGAGGGAACTTCGGAAAAAGGGTGGCATCAGCAGGCTTGCCTCGGACGCGGAGATGCCGTCCGACGAGGAGGAGGTCCAAGAAGTGGAAGAAAGCGACGAAGACATTATTGATTCTGAAGAAGAAAGAGATAGACGAGTATCGGTTCTCGAAGCTGATCTCGATAGCATGTATGATGCTTATCGAGAGAAGCTGAAGGAAAAGGACGCGAAGTATCGGGTTGTAGAGGCGAGGAAGAAAAAAGGTCACCTCGATGAATGGAGCGGTCTGAAAGGAGAGAACGACGTCGAAAGCGGTGGTGACAGTAGTGAAGACGGTGGTTGGGAGGAGGTGGCAGCGGCCAAGATTGGTGACCCTTCTTCAGATGAGAGCGATTATGACGAACCAATTCCTGGGCAGAAACGAAAACGGCCTAATCCTGCCATCAGAAAGTGCGACGACGTTCAACCACCCTCCCGTGCTGCGCAGGTTTGGTTTAGCCAAGACATATTCAAAGAAGTGACGGAACCAAATGAGGATGACGAACATGAAGACGTAGAGATGGCTTCGAACTCAAGTATAAGCCAACGGGATGACCGGGAGGACAAGGTATATCACTGCTTTATGGCCCCGTCTCATTTCTGACGATAACAAGTCCGAGGCGAGTGATTTCGAGATTGTCCCCACTGAATCTCGGGATGATGCCGACATGTGGAACGTTGAGGACGAAAATGTGGACCAAGCAAAACAGGCTCATATTCAGAGTGCGGATTCAAAGTTCCAGACTACAGCAAGGCTAATATTTTGCGTAGGATACGGCCTAACGACTGCTGAAGCAGTCACTCTCGCACAACAGTTGGTCAATCGCAGGATAACTAAAACAAACCTCCTGAATGATGGATTCAATCGTTATTCCCTTAACGCCAAGGATGGCCTTCCTTCCTGGTTTCTCGATGATGAAGCGAAGCATTACAAGCCCAACATCCCTGTTACGAAGGAGGCCGTTGCTGCGTTGAGGGCGCGTCAGCGTGCACTTGATTCCCGCCCAATCAAGAAAATCGCGGAAGCCAAGGGTCGGAAGAAATTGCGAGCTGCCCAGCGCCTTGAAAAGGCTATGAAGAAGGCCGAGGGCGTGAACGCAACTGCGGACATGTCTGAACGGGAAAAAGCTCAACAGATCGAGAAGCTCATGCGGAGAGGCACTGCGAAGGGGAAGAAAAAGGAAGTTAAAGTGATAGTCGCAAAGGGTGCTCACAAAGGCATTAAAGGACGACCAAAGGGTGTCAAAGGTCGCTACGCCATGGTAGATGCTAGAATGAAAAAAGAGGTGCGCACCCATTGTGGCCGACTCTAGAATTATAGCCTTACTCTCTCCATAGGTACGAGCTAAAAAACGCAGCGAAAAGGCAAAAGGAAAGAGTGGTGGACGTAGATAATTACGTTTTCCTTGTGCCCTTAAAGTCTATTTCCTTATTGCATCGTAACATGACTTATATGTGAGCCGCGAAGAGCGAAATATCATTTCTCCAGATAAACCGGTTGCGGCTTATCCTTGCTTCGAGACTGTAAGGACACTATGCTAAGTTGGTCGCATGTAGCGAGGAAGCGTCTCCAACTCGCTCCATCAGTAGTGCCGTCAAATTTCACCTAAAAGTAGTTGAATTTGCGAACGGTGGACTGACAGAAAACTGACCTGGCAAAGTTGCATTTTCTGGGTGCTCTGAAGGTCTACAATGGTCTCGGTACAGACTTGCGCCAAATCGCCCGCATTGCAATCATTTGAGGTAGTTGGGAATAAGTTCGGGTTGCTACTTTGTCTCAAGCTCAAGCTGTCGTGGAGGTAATATACCCTTCCTTCGTAGCTGAATGTCGATGGCGGATCGGGTTGTGACAAACGGGTCTTATCGGTCAAGCTACAAGAACGCTCAGTATCGCACCTTCGATGACGGGAAGTTAGCGTACAAATAACGAAACTTCTCAGCATGCTCTCGAAGGACTTGTGGCTGCTGCAACAAAGTAACACCATCCCAATCGAAGATACACAGCTGCAGATCCATTGGCCTGAATGGAAATGTGTCAGGAAATCAACTTATCCGTGAATGGCATACCGACCGGTCCGGCAACATTAAATTGACGTAGGTTTCCCTACCCACTTGACAGCTCGAGCCCCACTCATCGGTCAATGCCTCGGGTAGGCTATTTGACTGAAAAACACTCCCATGAGGTGGGGTAGGGTCTGAGCTCGAATTCGACTCGGCGGACAATAGCATGTCTTTAATCTTCGGTGCGCTTTCAAGATCTTGCATTGCTTGAGTGCTGGCAGGTAAAGGACCAGAAAACACCATTTCGAACTTCAAGACGTGTTCGGGTAGTCTTGAAACCTGACCAACTATCTGCGGCAATGTCTTGTAAATCAGCCGGTGCAAAGTTCTTCGTTTACCAGTGGCGGCCGCCATCACAGCAGGTGGAACACTGGATAAATGAAGACGTTGGCGAATCAGAAGAAAAGAAACCCAGTAACACGGACCTTGGAATAAAGGTCGATGGCGTGCCGGAGGTTTCAACCCATTTGAGGATGTCCGGAAGAGACAAGGCACCTCTTAATGGAGGAAACATTGTAGTTCGTTGTGAATTATCACCTGATGACATTAAGATATGGCCAAGCCTGAACATCCTTTAGTATCCATCTGGGGGACAAAGGATATGCATACGAAGCCGTGATGATCCTCTGACGATAGGAGGTATTTTCAGACATGGTTGGATAGACGAGTTGGCTGAGCTCCTGTCCACTCCTAGATCACAATTAGCTCTGCCAGTAACTTCTCTGCAGCGTACTCACTGGTCCAGGTTTAGCAAGCGGTTTGGGTTATCAGCCAAGCCACCGGTAGATGCTATATCTTCGTAAGAATCGACACCCAACCAGTCCGCGACTCGGCGCAGTCGGAATGCACCACCGGAATACATCGTCCATGGAAAGGAGGAAGGGGTGACGAAGGGATATATGGAATACCTATGCGGCTCAGACATTTCAATGGGGGAGTCCCTTGTCTTGGTGGGCGGATCAAAACAAACGGTGCGCGCCTGTGTTCCAACCTAAAAGCCCAATGTCATAAGTCCATGTGGCAATCAGAAAACATTCTCACCTCGAGTGAAGCACGAAGCGCCAGCCGTTTGGCAGCGGTGATGTCGCTGAGATGCTTGGCACATATGCGGATCTGTGTGACAATGAGCAAGGCTTCATAAATCGAGGTTGAGAATGCTCACCTTGCCTCTGTGACCATGATTCTCAACATACGCACCGGCTAACCGGGATATGCGTTGCAACAGATCTGGTCGAACAGGACGACCGGTTGGAAGTTCAAATATCTCATCAATTATGCCCTAGGAAGTGATGGTCTGAGGGATGGATAAATATGTAAGAGTATTGATTATACCTTCTTCAAGGAACTGATATATTCGGTCAATCCCTTCAAAGAGCCTCGTAAACCCTCAACACGTAGAGCAAGTGGGCTGGACGTCAAAGATATATGCACATTGTACTGCGTCGACAGCTGCAGCAGATCGGCACCATCTTTTCGGAAAACGTGAATACACGACCGCGGAAAATTCGTTCCTCGCACCTCTTCCCATTATTACAAATAACTGGCTGGGTGTGACGGTGAATGCTGCAACATAGTTCATTGAAGGGGATATTGCAGGTAAGGGGATAACTGACACTTTACGAGCACTTCGGTGGCATCCCGCCGCTTTCTCTCTATCTCTTTCAAAGATGGCCATCCCCATGCCTTCTCTATTATTGACTCTGCATATTCAGTCTTCCGACGCGATGAACGGGTCCATATTGAATCGAGTTTGTAGAGCTCTGTAAAACGGCGGAGTTGATCCTTGCTGAAAGATCGACAGAGCGTCTCCAGCAAGTTCGTGTACTCTGCGGCATAGCGTGACGAGTCTGGCCGCGAAAAGCTCTCCGGCTTACATTGTTCGATGTCGTCCAAGGTTGGCTCCAAGTCAGCTGCTCTGATAGGTGCAAGGTAACGATCTAGCCGGGTCGGGTCCAGTGGATTTCTGGTATGTGCCACCGCGCGGTGAGAGTTGCTCCAAGCTGCTGTTAGCGTCCTTGCGCCCGTACTGGCAGAAATGGAAGCTTCGGGATCTTGGATACGGCCAGCAACGGACTGCGAGTAGTAAGCACTGGCGCGACGAGACAGCAGGCACGAACTACAGAGTGAACGACGCGCTGCACTACACCGAAGAACTTGCGCAGACATTCGGATAGTTTGAGCTTGCAATTCGAAAACTTAACTTGAAATGCTAGCCAAATTTGCACGTGACCGGAATGGTATATACTCGTCTTCCTCTAATCAAATCTTTTCCTCCTCAGCATCCGCAACGATCAGCCCCTTGTCATCATCCTCCCCAATCTCACCCTCCCAACCATTCTCTGCAAGGTATCTTAAAAATCTAGCATCTTCGTCCGCGAGGTCAACCCCTGTCATATCAGGCACGAAGAAGTATGTCACTAGTACTCCAGTGACACCGCAGATAGCAGCGATGATGAAAGTCCAGCTTCACCGATCACATCAGTTTGTGTCTGTGCAAGTAAGATAAACATTACTCGTACCGTTTCCCGAGGTTATTCTGGATGGGCGTGAATGCTTGGGTGCCAATTGCGGCGCCAGTCTTCCCGATGGCCGCAGAAAGACCGTAGCATGTACCGCTGACAACTAATTTAAGGACTCACCAATCGAACATGCAAGTAGTGACATACCGTACGGGGGTCGCATACGACCTGTACAAAGATCATTGGATTTGAAACCAAGTGGAACAGTGCACTCACTCGGAACTTGTCAAACCTAACATGTCACCCGGTCCCTGCACTCGCATGAGCACATTGAACAGAAACCTGGATGTCACGTACCATGTTGCCGAACGACTGCATTAGCCCATAGCTAAAATCGATCCCGCTTAGCAATCGCCACACGTTGGTTCTGCCGACTCACAAAACCACAAAGAGAGGTATAATGGTCGTGATTTTATTGTAGGAGAGGCCGATGATAAGACCCTAGAAAAACGGCTGTTCTGTAACACGTAGCAGGCCGGGGAAGTTTGAAACTTACAAAAACTAAATAGCCGGAAAATCCCAAGATCATCTAGAGAGATGGCTAAGTCATCACACAGAACTTTGGCTCTAATACCTACAGTATTCCTTCTCCCTATCCGGTTGCAGAGCCAGGCACCAGCAAAGACGCCAGGCAAAGCTATCGCTCCAAGCAACAGTTGCCATTCGGCAGTCGTCTTGATATCTCCGTTGTGGATTACGCTGGAAATAATTGTCCCAGAAAACACACCATTCGGGAACGTAACCTGAGGGTTGTACACGCCGTCGAAGACCTCGAAAAGCTGAAAAGCTGATACTTACAAAGTCATAAAGGAACCTGTTAGCAAGTCAGATGTTGGCCGGTCATTCGGATCTGAGTTCGTACCATGCTCCGCAGGTACCAATGAGAGCACGCCAATAACGTTTCAGTACCAGCCAGTAAGGAACACGGCCTGGTCAAAAGATCAGAGGTGTTTTCGTTCTCGATCAAAATATTCGTTACGCTTGATGGCACCCTTCCGATAAAGTTTGGAGCTCAACATCCGCAAACGGAAGGCGAGCACGGTTAAAGGCAACAGGATACCGAACCCAAAGCAAACCCGCCACACAGTCTGAAGATGTTGCTCCCCAGCCGCGGAGAGCACTATTAAGAACACAGAAACAGCCAATGGACCACCGAACTGGTTCAGAGGTGTGTTAATGATTCGCGAAGGCCACGACAAAAGGAACGCAGGCAGCTACCGAAAGAACGAAATTCGTGACCATGATAAAGACTGTAGAAAGAAGTCAAAACGTGAAAATGGGGAATAAGTGGGGAGTACCTGGTCCGCGACTCTGGATAGATTTCTCATTCGCTGCTTCGCTCGCGCTCGTCGACGAGGCGGGGTATTCTCCACCGACACCCTGCATAGATGAGCGGCAAAGACAAGTGTGCAAGTGTGGGCGGCTTACTACACCAGTGATTCCTCGCGCAATTGTCAGGAACCAAAAGAGCCCGAGTGGACTTCCGTTAGCGCCATGAGCGGCAGTTCCAAGAGTGGCGCCGAGAACGATGAGCAAGGTGGTGCTCACCAGGGCAACCTTGCGACCCATTCTGTCACAAATTAGGCCAACAAGAATTTGCCCGATAATGGCACCTATTCAAATCCAGGTCAGATCATTTAAGAACAGCGCGTCCACATATACTGACCAACAAGCAGAGAATTTGACACCTGGGTAGAGACGGCCGATGTATAATCCTTAGGGTAAAGTGTCTTGAAGACGACCTAGAAGGGACAATCCGGAATTGTCGACGAGTGGATGAAAGAAGTCCTGCATACATTTGACATGGTCATTAAGTTGTTTTGATCTGAAACACAGCTATTCAGATACGGTTTCTGTGCGAGCACGGAATATAAAATTACAGCCGTCACTGATCAAACCAAAACCAGATGCAAGGATCGTGAGCCAAGCGCTAAGTGATTCCTTTTCATTGAGTTTATGAGCAGTTGCCTTGAGATCCGCTTCATAAGCGTTGACGGAGAGATTCCGAGTCTGGTCCCTCTCGGCATCTTTCTCGATGGACATGAGGTATAGTACGGGAAGGCCGACGTTGAGGTGTCCGAGGAAGAGACGGGATGGAGTGCTGGGTGGTTTTATACAACGACGCACGTGGCGTATTCAAGAATGATGAGAACTAGAATCCACATGATCAGACAGCACCGTGGGGGTTGACATTACAAGGAACACACCCCGGCACTACAGCCAATGTGTTCCATCACGTTTCTGCCAGCCTTTGGAGCAGAGTTAGCCCAACTTGACAGACTGCCACTTGAGGTAGTGTTCCTGAAGGTATCACGCGATGACAAGGCCCGGTCGGCACGTTCGTTAGTAAACCCTAACCCAACACGATGTAAGTGATAAACATAGAAAATAATCGCGTTTTCGCTTCCAGCACGCACTGGCAGAACGAACTTCGGCTCGACCACGCACAGTCGTAGTAAAACACCAGGATGGCCGTCCCAAACGGAGCTTCTCATCTGAATCTCGACGACGAACTCGATTTCACAGACATCGAGGCAAAGTAGGCGCCCCCATTGACGCGTACGCTGCAATGATGTTCACGATCACTTCAGATATCATGTCGCCCTCGATGATGGCTTGGACAACGTCATCGTCGTAGATGGTGTACCGGTGATCGATAAGTCGAAACTCGACAAACTTCTCGCAAAAATTTCCAAAGAGTTCACCAAGAAGGGTGCGGCTCTAAAACCTGAAAATATCTTCGTTCCCTGGGACAATGCTTCAGCGAAAAGCAAAGGGTATGCCAACACCATTCCTTCGCATCGGTCATCTCGCTGATTGACCACTTTCCAGTTACATATTTGTCGATGCTGGCAGCGCAGACGCAGCAACATTTGCGATCAACGCCATGCATGGTCATCCTTTCGATGCAAAACATACTTTTCTTGTCAATCGATTTACCGATATCGAACAATATGCGAACATGGATGAAACCTATGTTGAACCGAAGATAGAAGAATTCCATCCAAAGGTTTGAGGATGAAAATTGTCTCTGTTTCCGAATTGATCTTTCGCGTAGGAGCACCTTCGGGCTTGGCTCGCCGATCCGCATGGGCGTGATCAGTACGTCACCTACCGCGGTGATGATGTAGAGATACATTGGCATGGGAAACCATCACAGTGTGAAGTTGCATATTCGAAAAAGGTCTGTCTCGTAGTTGCAACAATTGACATTGTTGACGTCTTTCCCAGAATTGGACCGAGCTCTATGCTTCATGGTCTCCTCTCGGCACATACTTTGCAACACTTTTCCGCCAGGGTGTCCGGCTATGGGGCGGTCCTTCTTGGGAGCCTCAACAACGATTCGCTCACCCTTTTGTCAAGTTGATCGATTTCTCCCCTTGTGAAAATTATCTCGTTACATGGTCGCATGATCCAATTACTGTATCGCCGACTCTCCCTCAAGGTCCCGAGTACTTTTCACCAGAAGACGAAGGCAACAACATTGCTGTCTGGGATGTCAAATCGGGTCACCTACTTCGAACTTTCCCTACATCTCTTTTTGAAAGCGAAGACCCTTCGGCGAAAAAACAGATGCAGTGGCCCGCGTTCAAATGGAGCGCAGACGATAAGTACGTCGCACGAGTGACACCTGGTCAACAGGTTAGCGTGTATGAGCTCCCTAGCATGGGTCTCCACGATAAGAAAAGCCTGAAGATCGAGGGTGTTGTTGACTTTGAATGGTGTCCTCATGGCGACAAGGATAGGGACGAAAGTGAGAAGGCGGCAAAAGCGGATAAACCGCCGAAGAAAGCTCGGGAGAATATGCTTGCATATTGGACACCTGAAGTGGCCAATCAACCTGCGAGGGTCACCCTTCTGGAGTTTCCCAGCAGACGGATTCTGCGCCAAAAGAATCTATTCAACGTCACAGAGGTTGGTGTCTTTACTCGTCGGATAGAAGTCTGATATTTAATAGACCTTTGTCAGTGTAAGCTTTACTGGCAAAATCATGGCGATTTCCTGTGCGTCAAAGTCGATCGTCACACGAAAACGAAGAAATCTATATTTTGCAACCTCGAAATCTTTCGGGTTCGTGAAAAAGACTTTCCGGTAGAAGTAGTAGAGCTCAAAGGTCGGCTCGCTTTCCCTGGACGTTCACTTCTACTAACTGGGTATCTAGACACTGTAACGGACTTTTCATGGGAACCTAAAGGCGAGCGATTTGCCATCGTTTCGAGTAGCGACCCGAATCTCGGTAACCCGGGACCGGGCATCACCATCAAGACCGACATTAGTTTCTACCAACTCGATCGAACCAAGAACGATTTCAGGCTTCTGCGTACGCACCAAGGTGTTGTGTAGTCTTTGGCATTGCTAATGTGCTATATTAGGCACGCTCGCATCTCGTACGAGTAACACTATTCGGTGGTCACCGCGAGGACGACATGTGGTCCTCGCCACAGTGGGCTCATCTACCAAGTCTGAGCTTGAGTTCTGGGACCTCGATTTTAACAGCGAAGAACGCAGAGAAGGCCAGACGGCGGAGTGGGGTACTGGTATTCAGCAGCTTGGCTCAGCGGATCACTACGGAGTTACAGATGTGGAGTGGGATCCGAGCGGGAGGTACCTCGCGACAAGTGCGAGTGCATGGAGGCATACGGTAGGATTTACGGTGAACGAGCGCTGTGATCGCTGATTGGAGATTAGCTCGAGAACGGATACGCGATCTGGGACTTCCGCGGGCAAGAGCTGGAGAAACATATTCTGGATCGGTTCAAGCAATTCATATGGCGACCTCGTCCGCGCACACTGCTAACGAGGGAGCAGCAACGGCAGATCCGTCGAAACCTCAAGGAGTACAGTCGTACATTTGACGAAGAAGATGCGACAGAGGAAAGCAACGTCAGCGCCGAGCTGATTGCGCATCGTAAGCGGTTGGTCGACGAGTGGAATGCATGGCGGTCACGGTGTAAGCGAGATATCGCGGACGAGAAGCGGGGCAGGGGGCAGAGACCGGAGCGGGCTGGAGGGGAGGAGGATAAAGAGGAGATTGAGGAGTGGATTGATGAGGTAGTTGAACAGAACGAGGAGATTGTGGAATAAGTAGGCGTGGCTGTGTCGTGTGTACTAGTCCCGCGAAACTTGCTGATGTATCTAATCGGCCTACCGTCATGTCCCCGGTCGAGCTGTCTCCTGCTTCAGAGACAGCCTCCACTACCTCCCCCCTATGGGCACAACGTAAGTACATATTTTGCCCCCTCTCACCATGGTCGTACAATTCATACCTCTCGACTACGACAGCCTCAAAGGAATGGGTCATTCCCGCCAAGCCAAAGCCAGGCCGAAAGCCGAAGAAGGAGCTTAACACCGGTCCGACCGATCTCAAAGACTATACCGTTCGTCCTCCCGTGTCCAACACTCACCCATATTGATTTTTACCACAGGACGAGGAATCATCGGCTAGCAGACGTGTGCAGAATAGGCGAGGCACTCCTAGCATCCCACACTCCAACCGAAGCTAACTTGCCTCGTCCAGAGCCGCCCAGCGTGCATTTCGTGAACGCAAGCAAACTCAGCTCGCTGAGCTTCAGGCTCGTTTGCATTCGTACGAACAGGGGGAAATCGAGCGCAATGTCGCTCTGCAGAACATCGCCAAGAAGATGAAGGAGGAGAATGAGGAACTCCGCAAAGAGAATCAGATACTCCAGGAGAAAATCGCTCGAATGGAGCAAGAACGCGATGGAATTCTCGACAAGGACAAGAAGCGAACATACGACGACACATCTACGTCTCCTCCCAGTTTCCCTCCGGCTGACAACTGCCCTAAAAAGCGGGCTCGGGTCGACGAAGACAAGCAAGAGACTCTCCCTCCTGCTCTCCCTCCCTCTTTCCCGTCGTCATCATCTTCTCTGATATCCTCTCCCGACGTCACCCCTCCGTCTGGCACGTTTCCCCCTGGGGAACACGAAAGTCACTCTCGACATCCAATTTTTCCCACACCTCCCCCAGTCAAGCTCCTTTCACTCACGACAGCAGACGAGTCAACTAGTAATTTGGAGGGTCAAGATGCCGTCGACCTGTATAACTGCATCCTGTGCAGCCCAGATGCACCTTGTGTGTGCAGAGAAGTGGCCGTCCAACAGGCAACCCATATCAATTCGTTCCATCAACTTGCTCTCCAGAGTGAGAACCTCAATCAGCAGTCAATCGTATCATTGGACCAATCCGTGCACGTGAATACTCTTCCGGCTGCCGGTACGAGTATACTGGATAATCTGCCAGCCTTCCAGGCGCCCGTTCCTATTCGTCGTAGGCCGGGCACTTCGCGGGCAAATCCTGTGTTCCCAGTCACGCCGATAGCCACAGCCTCTTCGTCTTCAGCTTCCAAATGTTCAGGCGACCCCGACAATTGCATGGCTTGCGCTGACGACAATTTCGGCAAGGCATTCTGCCACGCCATCGGTCATACAGTGAACTCCACTATGCCTTGCATCGATTGCCCCAAGAGAACCAATCAAACAGATGAAATTTTGGTCGGTGGCTGCTGTGGCGACATCAGTAAATGCGGCTCCTGTGGTATCGCCCCCATCATATCCTCCACAGCTCCACCACGTGGACCTGGATCCATTTCAACGGACGACGCCTGGCGTCAGCTCAAGTCACACCCCAATGTTGCTTTCGCGGACCTGACATTGCTGGCGGAAGTAGTTGCGCGCAGATCAAAGTGCGCTGGGTCTCGCGTCGTCATATCACCCGTACTGGGGTCTGTCACACCAGATCACCCCGCGCAGCTCTTCCATCATGACCCAACTGCTGTGAATGAGGACCAGTCTGTGCTACTTACAGACCCTCATGAGCATTTCCGTCAAAAGCAGAGGATGCGAGAATCGCCGCCACAGCTAGTTCCACAACATGTGCTTGTCGAATGTGGGCGACGAAGGGTGAGAGAGGTCAATGCCGATGGCGTTAGGGAAGCCTTGCGGCTGTTGGACCAGAAATTTGCGCACATGCGATAGGACATTTATTTTAGCGTGGACTACTTGCTTTATAAGAATGTATTTCGGTCCTTTTTTCGTGGAATCATATATGTATTATTATGCCAAGGTTGCGCCTGGAGCTACATACAACGACAGCTCGCACGACCAGGAGATCCTATATTTCTTTCCACTCCTGCAAAACCTGACGAAGCTTTCGGTTGAAGGAGCGTTGCTCCTGTAGTGTCAGAGACTCCCTCCAAGTCGCGTCTGCGTCCCCTGGTTGACGGAATATACGTGCTAGCTGCTTGAGAGGTGCATTTTTGAGTTCGTTCGGCAGCGGCTTCACTCGAGGCCACAGCTCGAGCAAAACCTTTCTGGCTACCGAATATGCTCCCACAGCAAAATATGCATGGCACAGAGCGTCAATGGCTGGTACGTCGGGCGGAATACCAGCAGCGACCATCGTACGGAAAGCCCCCATTGCTAACCCAGGCTCTCCCTTGCGTCCGTAGCCTGAAATAAGCACTGTCCACATCACGACATCTGGCTCAAAGCCAGCTGCCTCGGCAGATCGCATGACCTGTTCAGCAGCCTGCATGTTTCCGGCCCGCGTGAAACCATCCATAAGAGAAGTGAAGTGATAACGATTTGGGTGCATGCCCTTGTCGATCATATGGCGAAATACGGACGCCGCGGTCCCAATAGTGGGATTGGCGATGCCTTCATGTCTGAGCCACATCGCAAAAGTAGCTCGATCACTCTTGACTCCTTTGCGGGACAGAGTAAGAATGGTAGACTGGATACAAGAATTATCGTGCGGATGACGGAGGCCTCGACTGGGATCAAAGGTTTCGGAAGTGAGGATGCTGCGGTTCTCTGGGAGCGCAGCCGTGTACCGCCTTGTCGGCGAAAACTTGGCGGCAGTAGTATCCCATCCACTGCCATGAATCCCATGCTTCTCTCGGCGCAACGCACTACGAAGGATGATATTGAGATGGCGAATGGTCAGACCATGAACCTTTCGTGACATGCTCCGCAGAACCTGGATCAGCCGGCATGTTTCAATGTGTTCCATGCGGTCGAGGTAATTGAGAAACACTTCGATGGTGGCCGCGTTCGACTGAATACCCTTGGACCGCATGATACCAATGATGAATCTTGCGCCACTGAGTCCGCGGACCTCCATTACTCGGGGTAGGGCAGCATTCAAGACATGTACGGTCAAACCAATGCCCTTTACGTCGATAGGGAGCTGGGGCATGCCTTTTACGTGTAGAAGAGCGAGCACATTCCGGGCATCCGCGTCTGATTCGAGCATCGCAGCGAGCAAGCTCATAGCCATGTCGTCACGACCGCTGAGAGAGTAGGTGCGAATAAGAGCAGCTACCACACCGGCATCGGGTTTGACACCAATTTCGACCATGCGATTCAGTACTTTGTGGATTCGATGGAATTGTCGCCGACTGTTCAAGTAATTGATCAAGATTGTGAATGTAGCCGCATCCGGGTGGATCACGGGTGTTCTTTCGGATGAAAGGGGGGAAGGACCGATGAGCGAGGACATGGCGCCGTCGACCTCTATGGTAGTACCTCCTGGATGATGGGCGGCTTCTCTTCTGGGGGCGATCATTCGGTTGATGTGTTCCGTGGCACTGCATTCGTCGCCAACGTCGAGGAAATGTTGGATGATGCTGTTGAGCACTCGAGTGGATGTCCGAACATCGACATGACGCAAGGCCTCGAGTGCTCGTGCGTGGACCTGAGGGTCCAAGCCCAAGGATCGATATGCAGTAAGGATGAGTGCGTGAGTAGAGGCATCGAGGGGAAAACCAGCTTTCTCCATCAGCTGCAGATATTTCTTGGCAGAATCTAAGTCTTGATTGCGAAGGTGTCCGGAGACAAGAAGGTGAAACGTTCGTCGAGTGGGCTGAACGTTGTCCCGCGCGAATTCTTCGATTACGTGATCTAAGCGACCAAAGCGATGGCACTCTATGAATGCTCTTATTTTCCAATTGAGAAGACGAGCAGTGGTCTTGCCACATTGATCCCTTGCGAGGGACACCAAAGGGGGGATTAACGACCAGTACTCCTTTAGGGAGAGCTGATAGAGGACGGTTTCGAAGTGGTTCGGTTTGAAACAACAGCCTAGTGCGTGTGCGAGGGTCATTACAGAATGCGCTCGCGACGGCCGGGAGGTTGATGCCAGGAACTGTGCCAGACGCCTTGCAGACTCCCTCTGGCGCAAGTATCGGCGCAATTTGAAAGAAGCATTGATATCCGACACAAATGCGGCGATTTCCTCTCTGGAGGTAGAAGAAAAAGCATCGATGGTATCTATGATCCCGGAAGGGAATTGACCGCGATAGCCGGCAGGACTGCATGGGTGGAGAGCACGCAAAATTGGCGGCAACGAAGGCTGCGTATCCGGGCACGTCAGGGGAGGCACTTGGTAAACGTGGGCAAAGGGAGTGCCTTGCGAGATGTGCGGAGTATGGTGTCTGGTGAGTGCCAGACCTGAGAGGGCACATGAGGAATGGAAAGAGGGGTGGGGCACAGGAGGTGCCGGGATGTGCTCGTGGCGTTTTCCGGGGACGAGCAGAGCTTGCTTGGCGTGACGGCCAACTCCCCTTAGCATGGGCAGCCAGAATGAACGAGGCTGTCACGTCCACCACCGTGGTGTGATGAACCTGAACTCGATAGAAAATGAGACATGGTCGCCTCTGGGAGTAGTTGACATACCTGCTGTAGCAAAATGGTAGTAGACCGGTGGAACGAGAGTACTTTGAGGTCAACTCGAGTCTCACCGGAGACAGCCGGCAAGTTTCCACGGTGGACTTGGACAGCCGCGCGACTACAACACGTTGTTGCCATTAACTCGGCCGCAAAAACATTCCGTGCGGGCTGTGGTCAGCGGTGCACACAGTATGGTGAGTCCATATGATAGACGCCTGACAAGTTCCGCCGCAATCGGAGGGTCGGCCAACGGCCGGTGTGGGACTTTGTACTCCAGGCACTGACTCGATTCATTTTGCAGGAATGGCGAGCCACTGCCTGTTACGAGCGGTGCTCGTCCCGTCGAGTCATTCTTCACTTCCGTGGTGGGACACCGCAGTCCTCTCCTCGTTCTCACAAAGCTGCATTGTCTAATCTTGTTCTTCCGATCCACCCACTGGTTCCCGTATAGCCGTTTACGGCGCCAAGTCCCCCCTGCCGTCACAGATCCTACTTTGCAGCAGCACTGCAGTGCCTGCGACATGTTTCAACGTTGGCCCTATCACCGCGACGGTGGCTATTCGTCCTCGACGATGGCCTAACAACCTCTTCTTTCAATCCACATTTGTCACTATCTCCGTATCGGAGCGCAATGACTCAAGACTTGGGTCCGTGGACAGCATGCATATAAAGGCACCACACTCCATCCCTCCTGTACCCTCCCTCAGCTCTCCCTCTCATGCATTCATCCCATCTTACGATCCTCGAGCAGAGTTCGTCCCTCTACCCGTCCGCTCCGGCCTTCAGGGTCCCGCGATCAGATCCCTCCACCGGCCAGGTACATGATTGGCTTTCCATATCATATCGGCAGTTCAACGAAGACGTCCAATACACCGCACGTTATTACCGTAACTTGCTCAAGTCCGCCGGCATCGTAGACAACTCGGTCGTCGGCCTTTGGTTAGTCCCACTCATCCACTGCTACACTGACCTTCTGACCTCTATCTAGGCTTGGTGGGATGTCCTACCAGGACGTTCTCCACATATATGGCATCTCAAGAGCTGGCTACATCCCCCAACTATTCAGCATACGGCTACCGAGTCCTGATGTCGTCCTCGAGCTCCTCCACAAACAGAATGCCCGTGCTCTGATTTATGCCCCCGAGTTCACCCGCGCGACATCACACTTTCCTTTATCAACTTTCCTCGCCATCGGAATGGATGAAATGGAACCTTGTTTGGACGAACTGCCGCCACTCTCCCCCAAGGATGAGGATCAGACCGTCTTCGTGTTCCACACAAGCGGCTCTACATCAGGCAGTCCCAAACTCGTGCCTTGTAGCCAACGATGGTTGAGCACGATTGTGACCAAAGCCAAGTTTATCTGTACTCCTCGCGATCCGCAGCGCCAAGACGTCACTACGTGGATGTCAGTCCTGCAGATCCTTTCTCTTTCTTGTCACTGATCCTTTTCTCGCAGGGGCAGCATGTGCCACATCGCCCAAAATTTCAGTGAGCACGAGTTCCACTCCTTTTTTGTGACGATCCTGATGTTCTCTTCCAAGTGCTGATCGGTGCCCTGCAACACGGAACCTGTACTATTCAACCGACTAAAATCGCATTCTCCTCCGAGGAATTGGTTGACATGATCCTTCGGTGTCATCTTAACCGTTTGAATCAATTCTCCACGTTCCTTTCTTCCCATCTTCGTAATGCCCAATCGCATCCAAAGCTTCTCGTTCAACTACGGAATCTCAGCGAGATTATCTTCAGTGGTTTGCCACTCTGTCGTGAAGACGAGGAGTTTGCTTACCACAATGAGCTCAAGATCAAGGTATGTAGAGTTTTGGAATGCGTGGACATTGTATTGAGTGTTCCATTGTGCAGAATCTCTTCGGGAACACGGAATGTGGCGCTATGCTTCTCTCTGTAGGTGGCAGTGGCCGGGACGCTGCACGGCTTCGTGCTGTCCCTGACACATCGTATGGGTTCGTTCCCATCGACGCCACCTCTGGGCATCAGTCATCGACCCAGTTACTGGAACTAGTCATTTTGGCCGACTCTGGAGATTGTCCGGATATCTCGCTGAGGGGTGCGGATGGCCATTTTCACACCGGTGATTTGTTCCAGGAAACGGCTACAGGGTTGTATAGCTTTTGCGGTCGTAATGATGACTGGATAAAGAGCGAGAACAGCCTGCGTTGCGATACCAAGTACGTTTTAACAGTGCCATTTCACGGGTTTGGGGATATTGATTTCCTTGTTAGAGCCATTGAAGATAACGTTCGTGCGACCTGCGGTGAACTGATTGAAGATTGCATCGTTGTCGGCACGGGGAGGCCATCACCAGCGCTGTTCGTCGAACCTGCCGCCGGAATAGATCACAACAAACTCAAGAGGGAAATCATCCGTAAGACGCGGCCTTTCCACAGCAGACGGTATCTCCATGAGCGCATCACATCTCCCGAGTTGATTGTCATAGTCCCATCCAAGTCACTTCCTAGGACTGTGACGAAAGGGAACATTAGGCGGCGGGCGGTCGAAGAAGCTCACCAGGTGCATCTGGACAGTATCTACTCTTCCTTGCGATGAACAACGGACGATTGGGACGCTTGAGATCGGAAACTAACCTACTCATTCATCTAGCTATTTGTTACACTTTACTTTAATCTCTGCGTACGGTCGTCGTTAATTATTCTACGTACAGTATTCATAAATCTCGCGGACGTTACTCACAAATAGTTATCAAGACCAATGTGTTATAGCCATTCACTCAAAATAGGATATCGTGTTACAGTATCAGTTCAGTCAATTGCTGGAATGGACAAGTGTATCGTCATGCGTGATCTGAAAAGTGAAGCGAACAGGGTCCGTAGCTCCGGACGACCTTGCCAAACAACACACCTGTCCGTCGCCGATGAGTCCCCTCCTATGACGTGCGTCGGCATCGTCAAGCGGCGCAGCAGGGGATGGGTCGGATGACGGAAATGACAAGGTGATATGGTGGGCAAGACGGAACGGAGATGAGGAAAAATGATCGGTATTGCCCGATACCTTGGCGCCGAGGTCTGGGATGGCATCCTCGATGACGGGAAAAGGATGGAGATGCTGTTTGTATAACGATTCAGAGTGAGATGGTGCGGAGTTGAGCGCCCAGTTTGTCAGGACGGCAAGTGGGCGATGGGATCGGCGTACACTCTGGACCGCATCCAAGACGTGATGGAGGGACAGCACCATGGGAACGCTCTTGTCCTTTGCGGAGGCAATATTGCGCAACTGCTCGGCAGAAAAACGGTCGGCCCAGTAAAAGGCGCTAATCGAGTCTATAGCGAGGACGGCGATTTCTTGGTCTGGCATGTGGGATGAGTGGTACGCCGGGAGATTCGCGATCGAGGCGGCGAGTTGGGCGAGGGACGTCGGACGAAATAAGTGCAGGCGCGCGAGAGCCCGGCGGACGCATTCCTGCGGGTGGAGAGTGGTGGACGGGAGACGGGATATACGTGAGAGGAGAAGGTGGCGAAAACGCTGGACGTCAAAGGCGGCGTCTGTGTCGTAAACGACGGCGGCGATCTCTGTGTGCGGTGAGGGGGGGACGGGGACGAGAAAGGAGAGGAGGATGTGGTAGAGTAGATGGGTCTTGCCTGACGATGCCGGGCCTTGGATCTCGATCACGTCGCCGCGGTTGAGGGCGGGGAGGGCGGGTATCGGGGATCCCTGGGTGTGCTGTCTGAGGGACGCGAGGAGCTGCGGGAGAGGGTGAGCTCGAGGAGGAGGAGGGAAACAAGGGACGTGCGTTGGCAAGGGACTCGGCGTGGATGTCCATCGGGTAAACGTACACTCCCCACCATGACATCCCGCGCTACGCCCCCGCCCTCCCGCAGATCGTCCCACAGCAACCCCACCTCTCCACCGCCGAGGGCGGCCGCTTTAGCACGTCCCACACGCGCCCCCCGCACCTCCGTAAAGGGCTCCGCGTCTAGCTCGTTGGGCTCAACCCCCGAGTCGCGCGACGTCCTCTCCGTCTCACTCAGGCATGAGACAGAACAAAAGGAGCAGGCATGTCCTCGCGTCGATCCAGCCTCCCTCTTCTCACCCCCTCCTAGCTCTTGGTTCAATTGCAAAATAAAGACCAGTCAATTGCAACCCTCACGGGCGAAAATGACAACTTGATCTCCTCCTTGTCCACAGCCGAAGCCAGGCTCAATGACCTCTATGCGGATCAGGCCCGCATGGAGGAAGAGATGGCTGCTCGCATCGAAGTCGCCGAGAAACTGAGGGCACAAGTGCGCGAGCTAGAGAAGGAGAAGAGAGATCTCCAAAGACGCTACAATGAACAGGTACCCCATCACCTTCTCCCTCTATGGACATCCCACTCATTCATTGCGTCCCAGACATCAACCTTTGAAGCCGAGCGTCAAGCCTTCTATGACAACGAGCAGCATCTCAAGTCCCGCATTCAGTCTCTCACCCATGCTCGCAAGCAGGTCGACCATACCCGTCCTCTCGAAACCGAGCCTGAAATCCCTCCGGAGCAACCTCATTCCCCAACTGAGTCGCCCGTGGTATCCCCACCTCCTGTGCAGCCTCTCGACGACCCAGACAACGAACCCGCCGAGATGACGGCTCTGCGCCTCGAGCTCTCGACACTCTCCACTTCGTATTCGTCGTTGCAAAGCACCCTAATACTTTTGCAGACACAACTTGTCGACTTGAAGAGGGTGAACAACCACTTGCAGGAGGAAAACGAAAGCTACATGATTCTGTTGAGGGAAAAGACCCTGAGCGGACAATTCGACCTCATGAAACAAGTAGGGGGCTCTCCCAGCTCAGCATCCGGCATGGACGAGGACGAGGACGACATGACCGACGAAAACGACGTAGGCTCCTCGAGAAGCAATGTCATCAGCACCCTGGATAGAGTGGAAGAAGAGGTTGGAGAGGACGCACTCGGTCACTCGCCTGATCACCACTATTCCGACTCACCGCGTCGCCCCCACGGACGACATGCTCGGCGATCTGGATCTGCGACACATTCTCCAGCCCGTGCCCCGAGAGGCGAATCCTTAGCAGACCTCCCTATTACCGGACCTGGTCTCGACCTTGCAGCGGAATTAGGTCGTGCAGAGAACAGAGATAACCTTTTGGGAGAGTCAATCGATGATCGTTCCGTTCTTAACGCCAAGAGTCGAAGGAAAAAGAGCTCCATGGACGCGAGGAAGGTTTCCACCTCGGAATCGCACGACCAGCTTTCATCCTCAAATGATGTAGAGGCGCTGCGCATAGAAGTTAAATCCTTGAAGGATGCAAACAAAGCATTGTCTTTGTACGCCTCGAAGATCATCGACCGGATCATTGCAGAAGAAGGTTTCGAGCACGTCCTTTCTGTGGACTACGAAAAGCAACCGAAAACAACCCCCGTGACTCGTGACTTCGGAGGGGCGGCCACCTCTACCAAGCGACCTCAATCTACAATCTTTGGGCACGTACTTTCTCCTCCTGTACTTACCACGCCCGCCGAATCGCCTGCGACTGCAACCCCACCTCTTGACTCTTCCAACACAGTTGGCACCAAAGTACAGCGTCGCTCAATGTCCTTCGATTGGAAAGGCTTCAACATGTTCGGCGGAAGCGAGAAGAAGTCGGACAGCCTGCGTCCCCTAACACTGAAACCCGGTGCTACGTCCGTCACGGGTGCTCGCAAACTAGAAACATTTGAAGACGAGGAGGATAGACGAGAACGGGAGCGCCTCCACGCAACCATGAAACTGATGGGCATCGACATGCCCGCACATTCACCCGCTAGTTCAATGGGCTCCCCCGCTGCCGTTCCACTACAAAAAAGTTATTCTTCTCCTGCCAGTCCGCCGGTAACCGCTGCGCCGGGTCGACGCTTCTCCATCTTCAGATCGCGTTCGACCACGGGCCATTCTGAGACTTCCTCGGTGAACTCCGGAATCTCCGTGCAAAATCCCGCAGGTTATGGACTTGGAATATCTGGAAATGGTACAGGACTTACGCAACAAGCGTTGGAGCAAGCGGAAGCTGAAAATACCCTCGCCGCTCTAGATGCCCATGAGCGTAGCCTTAGCGACGAAATCGCCAAAGGGGGCACAGGCGGTTTCACAGAGCTCGCTCCCAGGAAAAGCCTGGGAGAGGAATGGAGGAGCAAGAGGAGCAAGAGGAGTGCTGGTGGAAGCGGTAGTACTGTTTGGAGCGCTGGGATGAGCAGGGCCGGGGACGATCCGGATGAGTAAGAAGTTTCTGATAAGGATTCCCGAGGTAACAGGTGTTGTACTCGTGCAAATGTGGATTTCAGTACAATACGACACATACGATACCAAATGTTGTGACATCCTATGTAACAACTTGTTAATATGTTTCCGATTAATGGATCTGCCTCGCAATTGTCTCCTAGCGTACAATGTAAAGCTAGAATATTAGCATTTAAACGGGTGGTATACCGAGATGTTTTTTCAGCGTGTTTTGCGCGTGCGTGCGGATGGTCTGGAAGGGGTTGGCAGCATATTGAGGATTTGCTAGGATAAGTGGATGCCGGAGCCTTTCCGCCTCTCTAGAAGATTGGGATTTAAGCCAGCACGATACATCGCTGTTGAACCACGCACAAAGCATGTTTCCTTTGAGCCTTGGTAAGGGGGACACCTTTACCCTCTCCTATAATTCCAGTCTTCGCTTTTGCTTGCAGTCGTTGCTGTGGGGTAGCAGCATTCGATTGTGCCTCTGCTGGTGGCAATGCCTCTTCTTCTTCCAACGCAGATATGACCGCTTCGATCGAGCCAAGCCCACCGCCCAATTGTTCACGCTGCTTCCTATTGAAGCGACGCTTTTGTACCTTTGAATAAGGAGTACAGGATGACTTGATTCCTGGAGCCAGATCAAAGCGGTCAACCATGGTTTATCAGCCCGCCGAGGCTTCATACTAGTACGTACGATCGATAAAGGCCTCGTGCTTCAGTTGTTGCTTCTCCTTTTTCAAACTCACGGTGGCTGGGGCGGCATTCAACGACTCGAGAATGTCGTTTCCCTGATTCGTACGAATCGTGTATCAGCGCTGGCATACTGTGTGACCGTGTAAGTACGGAGGATTGCTCACCGATACCTCTACACTGTCAGCCGCATCGATTTCCACTGTTTCCACTGCATTTTCTTGGACTGCAAACTGACGTTTGGACAGTTTCACAGAGGGCTGGTGGGCTCTGATATGGGCCCTGCGTTCCCTAGGCTAAGA